>JANAVB010007440.1:0-249065 GCA_029216955.1 Iris pallida | reverse complement strand
CTCCTTATCTTCGAGAATTTGTTTTCAAAAATTAGAAAAAACTACGAAAAACTGTTTTGAAAAACTAGAATTTTTTTCCGATATGGAGTACGTCCCAACAAACTGGGCGACTTGGTCGCAACCCAAGAGCATCGAAAGACGCGTACGGATGTTACAGACGTGTGGAATTCGATGAAACTCGACTTCGTTGTGTGTGTGCGACGAAATCGAGACGTATCGGTTGAGATACACCGTATCGGCCTCTTTGTACACTAGCCAATTACTTTGTACATGTTCGTCAGCTCGAGACGAAACTTGTGCCATTGGGACTGTGTCATTTGTCTAGTTCTGTGAGCCAAGTTTGGTCCGATCCTGAGAAGGTTGACCGAGATGCTATTTTGGCCGGCCCGCAATCCAATCCAATGGACTAATTTGTGCACGGCCCACCGAAATACAACTTTGGACATACGGTTGGGTTCGTATCGTCACATCGGACCCGTAGACATATAGTTTGATGACTTTAGAAACCGTAGGTGCTGGCATACTTTTTGGTGCAAAGCGAGTCCAACGGAGGATATTGCTTTGACTCAAAATTACTGTTTTGTCCATATGTCTAGAATTTGACTTTTGGGCAGTCAAACTCATATATTTCTTTTATGACAAACACGTTATTGATGTATGTTTTAGCGTTCGAAGACTGTTGCGAGAGTTTTGACTTTTGTGGCTCGTTGATTGACTGGATAGTGTTGGTTCTACGTGCTACCCCCAGGCAAGTACACCTTGCCAAACTTTACAATATTTATATGCTTTTCTATATTTCAATTCTTTCTTACTTGGTTACATATTTTTCTTGCTTCATGTCATGGTTATTTTCTAATTTTACATGCACATAGATTATTACTCTTTCTTTTCTCATATTACTTGCCATATTTTTCTATCTTGTTCATGTCTAGTTATATTATTGCTTAGCCTCTGTCGTGTTCCTTTGAAATGTTTAGCCTTGACATGACTTGGATTTGACCTGTTTGACTTGACTTAATTGACTTATAGTTTTAGGAGAGGACCTTATTATGGACGTGACTATACCTGACCACTCTTAATCGTTAGTAACCACCGGGCTACGATTGAGACTTACTATAGGATGTTAGCAACCACCGAGCTGCAATCTATAGGGCCATTAGTAACCACCGGGCTGCGGTTTACCTTGATTGACTTTTAGTCGCATTTATTAGCATGATTCTCGAGGCATGCCATTTCTTTTATGTTTTATTCCTAGTACCGTACTTCTTTCAGGCTTTACCTTCTTGTACCTGTTATTCCTATTATTTTTTGCATGTTATTTACTGTATAGTAGGCATGTATATTATGTGTCTTGCTAGTCCCCTGAGGACCTAGTGATCTCTCTAGGTATTAGATGAAGTTATGATACATTGACGGATGATGGTTGCTACACCAAATCTGCAGGTATATTTATTTGTTATTTTGTTCTTTCTCTTCCGTATTTAGATTTTGTCCTATATTTGATTCTCGCTATAGCATAGTCTTTTACGAGCTTCTTTTTCTTCTAGCTTGTTCATGATGAATGTATTATTGGGGATCCACTCTTATACATTGTATCTATTCTAGAATCAGTATATTATGGTCTGATCAGCCTTACTACACTTGATTAGTTATTGTTACCGATATTTAGTGGATTTAGATATAGTTGACTCTAGAACAACCAGACAGCTTATACGTATTCGAGTTGGGCTGGAGTCCTCTCGATACGTAGCTGGCATGTATACGTATCCTAGTCCTACGTATTTTGGGACTAGGGCCTTAAAGGTGATATCTGTTTTAGCATCCGGAGACGTTTGCAGGAGTTTGACTTTTGTGGCTCATTGATTGATTGGATATTGTTGGTTTACGTACTACCACCAAGCAAGTATACCTTGCCAACTTATACAGTTTATTTACATGCATGCTTTATATTTTTCTTTTCTTGTTTATGTTTTATTATCTATTATATACTTGCCATCTTTCCATGATTTATTTCCATGTTTATTACCAGTTATCACTTACTTTCATCATTAGTTATTTCTATATATTTCTACACATGACTTCGATAGTGTTGTTAACTTGAGGACTTGACTTAATCATGTGTTCTATGAGACTTGGACTTGACCATCGATCGATACTAAGATTGGCTACTTGACCATTCTTGACTTAGGAGACCCACGTAGGACTATAGTAGAGACTTACTATAGATTGGAAGCACCATATAGGACTACTTTCTATAGGACCGGGAGCACCACGCAGGACCACGGTCATTCAATTTGTTTTTAGCCATATTTAGTATTATTTTTCATATGACATGTCATGATCTATAGAGTTCTTCCATGTGATATTTATTCTTGTTTTAGCAGTTGTTTCCTACTTTTCCTCGCATGTTGTTTACGGTCATAGTAGGCATGTTTATATGTATCTTGCTAGTCTCCTGAGTACCAGGTGATCTCTCCAGGCCTAGTTAGATAGAAGGACTACCCGAAGGTTTACGGTTCTGGAGTTGAAGCAGGTGACGTACCTTTGCAGGAGGACGAGATAGTTCTACAGGATTTCTTGTGATCATGTCATTTTTACTCATTAGACTTGCTACTTTATTTTTTTTCTTTTCAGCAGACTTGTAGTTGACTATTTTCTCTACTTTTCTTTACTGTGGTTTCGGATGTCTTTTCCCGCAGTATTATTATTTTTATTTTCTGTTGGACAGATAATTATTTATTATTATTTTATTGGACTTAGATATCTTGTGTCTTATTACTTTTGCATGGATGAGATTAATTGTGTACCTGTGACTTGTATTATATTTCTGGATTATTATCATAATTTATAGCTTAAGCATTAGCTAATGGACTTGACAGGTAGTTTTGGTTCATCTGGTATGTACCATATTTTTGGTCCTACGTATTTTGGGATTGGTGTGTTACATATTTTTATGGTGGCCAATGCAAGTCTACGTTAATCACTTTAGTTACGTTACTGTACAGACGTGAGCCTCCGAATAGGATAGAAAAGAACCATAGGATCTCATCCACATCTTTATATTGCTTGACGTCCTTGATCTCTATATATATTGACTTCGAAATTATCTCCTTGACATGCATCCTGCTAGATATCATTTGCTTTTAGCATATAAATTTTGTTTACATGCAGTGAAATGGACCCACAAGCCGACGACGAGAACCTCGCGGTTACTCTGTAGAACATCGTAGTGACTCACGCCGATATGATCCCGCCATCGGTTGGTGGTAGTTCTGCTCATCTAGACAATCAGATGGCATCGTGCTTCAGGAAGGATGATCTTCCACCACCACCATAGTTTCCACCATAGATGCTAGCACCACCGATGCCTCTGATGATGTTTCTCTAGTTCGGACCGGTGATGGATCCTTAGCAGTTATTCTGGACCTTCTACGTGATGATGCAAGCACAAGAGCAGATCCAGTTGGAGGCCCAGCAGAGACAAACAGAGTACATCGAGGATCACATCGTGGCAACACTAGAGCGGATGACTCCACCAGTTCCCCAGACGACGACGAAAACTATCACAAACTATTGCCAACTGAAGCCAGCCAAGTTCTCGGGCAAGGAGGAGCCCACCAAAGTTCATGAGTGGCTCACTAATATTCTGCATCATTTGGAGGTAGCTGAGTTACTGAAGGATCGTTGGATGATTGTCGTTAGGATATAGCTGACGAGCAATGCCCACTACTGGTGGCTTACGGAGGAGAAAAGACTTAGGCAGGACAATGTCACTTGGGATGAGTTCTCTAAACTCTTCCAAGAGATGTATATGCTGGGTACTTTCAAAGCAGAGTTGCGAGGCAAATTTCTTCACCTTACCCAGGACATCATGGTGGTGGAAGAGTATAATGCCGAGTTTAAGCAACTCAGCCGATTTGTACCTACATTAATCTAGATTGAAGAATAGCAGGAAGAGAAATTCTATGACGGGATGAGTTACAGACTACAGGAGCTTATTGGAGCCAATGCACCTACCACTTACTCCGGAGTTCTTACCACAGTACGACGTTTAGAGCGAATCCATCGGAAGGAGACCAGCAAGAAGCGACCGCAGCCAGCAACACCATCAACAAAAGTATCGGCAAGAGGACCGAAGAGACGCCCTGCCACACATCAACAACCAAGAGCCGCCCCATATCCGAATCGAGAACTTCCAACTTGCCAGTACTGCAGAAAGAAAGGACATATCCAAAGAGAATGTCGCTAAAGAATATGCCTATGTTTAATTTGTGGATCAGATCAGCATCAACGTCGTGATCGTCCAAGGAGTGACGATATACGAGCACCACCAACACTACAGTACCATCTCAGCCTAGAATTCAAGGACGATATCCACGTGGACTGCTTCCTGACCAAGCGACATAGTTTGTGCAGGCTAGACAGCAGGCATGAGCACAACGACCAGGAAAGGCCTTTGCCATGACGGTTGAAACATGGAACAGCAACACAAGAAATAGCTGACGATAATAACTCAAAATCTTATGATAATGATAGTGAGTAGAATATTGGTTTATATTTGATTAATTCTTTTTTGGTTAGAAAAAAACATAGAAACATAGCACACCTTTCGAGATGTCTTAGAACCATTGGCATATTTTTCTTTACCATAGTTATTTTAATTTTGATGACGAAATTCTTTTAAAGGGGGTAGAATGTAACACCCTGAATTTTTGAAAATATTTTTTTATTTGACTTTATTAGTGATTTTTGGAATTTTATAAATTTTTTTAATTAATAGTTATTAATATATATGACCATTATCATGGTTAAGTTTCGGGATACAAGATGACTAGGAATTATGGCATGGAGAGTAGTCGTGTGCATTGACTGGTGTATTATCCATGCCACTGTAGGCCTGGCCATAGCTGTGTCCCAACTAGAAAAACCAGTCAAAGTTGTGATTTGACCCCTATAAATGATTTAATTAGCTATTTATTATGATTATGACTTTTAGGAGACCCGATTGCACCAATTTTAGCCCGGACTTGACCTGAACACAACCAAAGCCCATGTAGTCATGCGATGTGTCCAAAAATGTCTATATAGATATTTTATGTATATGTATATAGTTCACACTTTATCTTAATGATCTACTAAATATATTTTTCCAAGTAATTGTTATATATATAATATAGATATCAGTATTATTTGATATTCAAATGTTACTTATTTAAAATAGGATAAATAATTTTCTTAGATATTATTGTGAATTTTGGGAAGTTATAGGCTATATACACTTGCATGTGCTAATTAAATAATTGCATATACGAGTTATTATTAATTTTATATATATATATATATATATATATATGTACATATATTGTCACTCCTGTTTCCCGTCATACGTGTTTTTCAGGATAAGTATACGGATTTCTGACAATTCTATGGTGGCCCATATTTTGACTTATCTTGCTTAGCTTAGCCTTGGTTTAATCTTGACTTGATTTGGTTCAACTTGGTTCGACATGACTTGGCTTGGCTTGGTTTAATTTATTTTGGGTTGAGATAAGAGGGGTGGCTATATAAGTCAACTCCTTTCTCTCTCTTTATTACTATTCTTCATTTACTTCTTCTTCTTCTCCATTACTCCTTCCACCCACCAAAGAAACCCTAGGCAAGTGCAATCTTGCTTCATGATGGATCTTCTATTTTATTTTTCCATTCTCTTCTCCACTTGATTCTAAGCCTCTTTAGAACTTGGCATTCTCAATTTTGATGGACGAATTTTTATAGATCTAAGTTTTGATCTTTTCTTCTTTTTTTTATTTTGTAGGAAATCTTATTCTATGCAATTTAGACCCTTGGAAGTCTCAATTCGGACTTGTTTTGAGCAAGTTATGGCCATTTAAGTTAATGGGTTCAACTAAGGCATTTTATGCTGGTTTGAGAAGAAGAGCAGTGTGCATGCGTGCAACTTGGCGCCGTACCATTTAGTTGTTCGCGCACTTTAGCGAGGCACAACCTGACCCATTGCGGCGTAACCTAACCCAGTGTGCGCTCTTTAGCACGGCACAACTTGACCTCGCGCAACCTAGCTCAGGCGCAACCTGACCTCGCGCAACCTAGCTCAGGCGTAACCTGAACTGGTGTACCCCAGTCAGGCACAACCTGACCTGGCGCACCCCAGCCTGGCGAAACCCAACTTAGGCGCCACATGTTCTCCCTTGGTGCCACCTGTCATTTCCTGGCGCCACTTTACCAGCGCCACTTGTGGCCATGATACCCCTTGCCCTTTGTCCCCATGCATGTTCTCATAGTTTTTGTTGTATATGCCTGTGATCTTGCATACGACTTGTACTTGACCTATCTTGTGACGACCCGACTCGATAATTTGTTGAGCACAGCATGACTTACCCGTATTGATCATGACATGAACACGACTTGACATGAACACGACATGATAACCCCTTTGGTGGCCCGTCGAGGCACACTCTTGACAAGCACTCTTGACATGATAAGTAACTTGATAAGACATGTATAATTTTGATAGTGGCCCGTCGAGGCGTACTCCTGACAAGTAATCTTGACAAGTAACAAGTAACCTGACATGACATGATAATCTTGAAAGGCTGTTGCGACGGCTACCCTGACTTGCTAAGTAACTCTTATCTTGACACCGTGGTTGATTCTCTTGATTGTGCCTGTACAAACTACCTGTCTCGTCTTGCATCATGTCTAGGACATGGATTCCTGGTTACCACGGTCAGGGATTCATAATGAATCTAACTAGGTTAATGACTAGATTGATCAAGTGGTTCATATAGAGAGATATTTCCAGTTACAAGCGATCCCGTTATCCCGGCCACACTTGAGTGGACTTGTAGCCTGCCGACGAGTAGGGCACATTTACAGCCCACTGTCATATGGGGCACTTCTTGAACACAAATGTACTAAGGTACACCAAGTCATCTTGTAACTTATCCAACTCATGTAATCTTGATAACTCTAAGCAACCTCGCCTGGATAACCTGGATAGCTGCAGGGCTTGTGACTGTGGGAACATCTCAAATGGATCTTGTTAGTAACTAGGCCTGTGATAACCCTAGTTTGCTAATAATAGCAAGCCATAAGACTTGATTGGCCGTGCTGAATGCTTGCCTTGTGCTTAACATGGGAATTATATTCCGCCTCTTGTCATCTTAATGCAAGATCTTGTTTTATTCTAACCCGGTGTTCTTGTTACTTAATCATGTTCAATATTTATATCTTCTATTTATTAACCTGTTGGTTTTAGTTCCTAAGTGAAGCCTCTCTTGTGGCACCTGCTCTTTCTTGGGTCTGACCCAGCTGGTTTTGTATAGCCAGATTTTGGAGTAGCACCCGAGGATCAACCTGCCTTCTAGCCAGATGGTGAACATTAGGCGCAACCCTGGCAATGAGTTTCTTATTTTGCTCTCCCACTCTATTGTAAAATTATTCTTTTGAGGTGTTTAGCCGTCGAGCAAGTGTTAGCTCGTGTTGAAACTTATATTCTGTCAGCCTAAGGGCTGTAACATGATTGACAAATCCTAGGGTTGATCATGTATGACTTTAACTCTTGCTAGTCTTCGTATTTTGTATGACTAGCTTCATGATCGTCTGAATATGTAATATTTGGGATGCCTTACCTTGTATGTCTGATGATCTAATATCTTGTGACATTTACTTGCTTGCTTGAGATTGAGACACTAGGCTTGTTCTTGACCATAAGAGACTGATGGATTGTAGTTAAATCCCTATGCATCTAGACAGCCGTGACCGTATCGCGAGGTGGATTGCACTTCAAGGTACGTAGCTGGCTGTGTCTGTCCCCCGTTCTCCAGTATTCTGGTTTTAGAGCGGACACGGTTTAAGTGGTGGCCCACGCAGGTCTTGTAAATCAAGATGTGTGGCGGTTTACTGGGTAGTTGTCTCAATCTGCACTCTTCTTTGATCTCTACTCGTGCCTTCTAATCTTCCTGAATCTTGACCTGATCATATATGTTTATATCCCCGATCTATCTTGGTCCTTCCTTATTGTTCCTCATATTATTTCTCCAGTGGCATTGTTCATGGCCCTGCCGATCAGCCCGACGGAGCTGTTTCACTTAACAAAATTGCCAAACAAAAGTTGGATTTTGAAAATAAAATGAGAAAAAGTACAAGAAGTACAAATTTGATTCTGGGAAAGTATTGCTATGGAAGTCTGATTCGTAAATGATCACTTTGTTCCTTGGACCATATGATGATGATGAAGATCACTGCTTGAAGTAGAACAACTTGGAAGAACTAAGTCACCAAAAAGGTATCGATGCACTTGGGCACTGATGGCGAGGCCGAATGCTTTCCTGCTTTGCTTCACTCTGTTCTGAAAGAAAAGTTGAAGAAGAATGCTCCGGAGAATCAAAATCTCGAAGTTCTGATCTCTGTATTCTCTCCTGTCTCTGTCTCCCTTGTAAAAAATGAGTCTATTTATAGACTGGGGCTTCTGTGTGTAAAAGAGCATCAAAATCTGTCTTTACGCTAGCAACTGCCACCCATGATCAGAGTCATCCTTTGCATACGTTGACACGCGTCCCATCATCTTAGCAAGAATAGGATACATGTACACACGTTCTTCGAAATATGTGGCATGAAGGCCATGTAGGCAAACCACGTTCCAAACTGGCCAGAAAGAATAGGGCATAAAAATAGCCCCAACATCCTCTGGGCGTAAAGCAGTAAGATGAGCGTAAAATAGCTCTGTCATAGGTTTCCCGCGTAAAGTGGTTATTGAATAACCTTGAGCGTAAAAATGGCTCAAATAGACTTTACGCACACATTGTTTTATGAGCGTAAGAACTCGTGTAAAACTTCGTGCGTAAAAGAAACCATACAGTGAGCGTAAAGTAGCTCGATCCCCATAAACGACAACAATGGTCTTTGTATAAGACAAATTCCATTGAATTCTGTGGTAAATGCCATCATTAATATCTTCATGTCAGAGTTTACATTAAATGCGAGATTTGACAGCTTTGTCCAGCGTAAAAGAGGCTGCTCTGTCCTTGGCGTAAAGAGCCATCAGTTTGGACCCAAGCGTAAAACGTATCAGCTTGCACAGGCGTAAATTGATTAGCCTCTCTGTGGTGTAAAGGGATTAACCGCTCTGTTTGGTGTAGAACCAATCACTTATGAATGAGATAACTCTTTCTTTGAAGCACTTTTTACGCTCCTACAAGACCCCCTTCAATGTTTTCAAATATCTCCAAAATTTGAAACACTTTGAACATAAGCGTAAAAGTTGAGATTTGATCTGCCAACGTAAAATTTGGGATACGCAATAGCCCTCCGCGTAAAAGCGGGGATATCCAACAGTCGGCGTAATTTCCAATAGTGTCGGTCAACACTTAATTGTCATAATGAATTTCTTTTTTCGAAACTTTCGAATGCCTTTCCGCTTCCCCGAGTTTGCATTTATAATGAACAGTTTCCAATAAGTAATATGAAGAGTTGATTTAACCATATAAATGAGAAGAAATTCTTCACTCTTGTCATTCATCTCCATAGTGACATGGCGCCCAAGAAGGAGATTAACAATGAAGAGACTTCGGGCTCAAGGATTGACTTTGAGCGAGCTCGCAACTTTGTAGCGTGCTTCGGATTAACTCCAACAGTTTTCAGTCGCATCGATGGTGGTCCCCCGACTGCATATGAGGGTTCAGGAGATGCAGAAGCGTTTTTAAATCTGATGCGTCGCTCCGGGATTCACAACATGCATGAGTTAGGTGCCTCCCTTCGTCAGTCCAACGAAGGAGAGGGAAAATGAAATTCCATGTATTGCGACTCTCTTATATGTAGGGGTCCACTTTTCCCCTTTTTTATAAATAAAGTTTGATGTTAATCTCATCTGTTCAACACTTATTTTGACTGCTTCTATGGTTGTTCATTCCCAAGAAACAAACCGACACGTGGCATTTGTCTTGTGGTTACGAGAGCCTTTCAATAGGATCTCTTCCCGAAATAGACTCCCAACAGTTTCTTCAGTCTTTATCAATAGCCGAGAATGTCTCATCTATTCTCATTCTTCTGAAGATAACTCTTTGCAATGTCATTCTCCAACAAATGACAATGGCGATGCTTTTCAGTGGCGTTCCTTTGTACGCCCAATCACCAGATGTAAATTTATCCACTATTAGAGTAAAACCATTCGATCTAAGTGGTAAGTCCGATCGTAAGCAAATACCTGTCTTCGATTTTTTTTTTTAAAACAACTATTCATGAGCATAAATTCTTGACGAACGTAAAAACTTGCTGAAGCACTGGCATAAAATCCTTGCTGATTGCTGGCGTAAAAGCCTTGTTGAATCACCGGCATAAACGCCTTGCTGATTGCTGGCGTAAAAGCCTTGTTGAATTACCGGCGTAAAAGCCTTGCTGAAGCACTGGCGTAAAAAGCCTTGTTGAATTTACCGGCGTAAAAGCCTTGCTGAAGCACTGGCATAAAAAGTCTTGCTGAAACACTGGCGTAAAAAGCCTTGTGATCTATTTTTAATAAGCGTTTAATACGCATCTGATAATACTTCTGTTTTTAAAACACTTCTCCTTTGTTGTTTTCTGCAGAAGTTTGGCTGAGCAGCTTTTCCAGAACCGGCATTGGCGATTTTGACGTTGTGAGGAGCGTTCTTCTGACATCAACATCAGGGAGCTCATGCACTTTTGACGCGCAAATCAGACAACTCAGAACTCTTCGTGAGATAGAAGGGTCTTCCTCTGTTGGTAGGAAGAGCCTTTATACATGGAGAGTTGGATGGTGGAGTCAACTCTACCCCGAGAAATCGGGTAGTAGAGTTCCTTTCACGGCAGAACTAAGAATCGTATCCCAATGCTGGATACATTCCTATCTCCTTTGAGGTGCCGCCACTAATCCACCAATTATATTGGCAGCAACACGCCTTCGGGCTGCCATACTCTGGGATTCTTCTCTCGTCTGAGAGAGAAGACCAAAGTTTGATTCCTGCTGTTCTGATTGCCACTGGGGCTCAGACAGTCAGGAACTGCCACCAACAACGAACCCGTCAAAAAAGATCAAGGAAGAAATAGATCTCTATTAGGTTATCGTTGGTGTATGTAAGAGATTTTCATTATAACTTGTAAGAAAGTCTGAGAAATATAATAGACTTTTTGATGATATGGGAATAAAAATGATGATTCTTCTATGATCAATGATTTGTATCTATCGGGATGTAATATGGACATGATAGATAAATGAAATCTTATTTTCTGTTTTAGAGTATATGATACTATCAGAGGTAATATGGACATAATAGCATGTATGAACTCAAAAGAAAATTAGATTAATATCTATGCAGAGGTCAAATAGAAGTGATAGATAGGAAAGAAAGCAGTTTTAATATTTATTCAGAGGTTATGGAAACATGATAAATAGCGAATCCCACTTTCTAATCAATTGATAAAATACAAGATATAAAATCCCTTTCCCCGGAAACAAGAAGTCAGCTTAACCAAACTTTGGTAGCTGGGGATGAAGAAGACAAATATTGTGAGCGTATATGTCAAAACGGTAGATGAATCAGCGTATTTCTTGGGAACAGAAAGGACGATTCAATTCCATAATTAAATGGATGAACCTGGTAACATGAATGGACAGGTCTTTTTGGGAATGAAAAGTTGTTCTCAATCTCCAAGACCGGTTCATCAAAAGTCCTCTTCTATAAATAGGCGAGAAGTTTCTGTAATCATTTCATTCTTATTTCTACTTCCCCATTAAAAATGTCTTCCGAGGATGTACCGCAAAAGAATGAAGTCTCCAGGAAAATTGAGGACGTCACTGATATGTGTCCCGTTGAGCCAACAGTGGCAGGCCCGACTCAAGTAGGCAACAGCTCTTTTACACCCAAGCCACCACAAGATATCCTTGCGTTCTTAGTAGAGCCAGGAAATTGATCTGCTCAAGAAGAAGAAGCACTGAGGATGGCCGTCTGCAAATTTTTCATGAGTTCAGGAAACGACGCCTTCTATGCATTGGCCGACTATGTATTCAATAACGAAGGGAGTGGCACTCGTCCTTAGTCTTTTATCTTGAACAAAATAATAATAAAAGAAGTTTTATTTTTGTTCTGTCTTCTCTTTTTATACATAGTATTTCTTAAGAAATTTGCCATTGATCGGCAGCATAAGTAGATCTCCGTTTGGTTTTGACAACCGATAGGCGCCATTGGAAAACACGGACTCAATTACATAAGGGCCTTCCTATTTTGCTTGGAATTTCCCTTTACTTTTATGAGTCATTACCATCGGTCTCCGAACAGCTAATACAAGCTCACCAACTTTGAATACCCTCTCCTTAACTTTACGATTAAAAGTTCGAGATATGCGGGCTTGATATAGTTCAATGTGTTGTTGTGCTTGAAGACGCTTCTCATCCAATCCTTCAAGTTCTTGGAGTCGTAAGCGATCATTATTCTCCGTAGTTAGCTCATTAGCAATGGCTATTCGTAGAGAAGGGATCTGGATTTTCAATGGGAGAACAGCTTCACATCCATAAACCAATGAGAATGGTGTAAAACCAGTAGGAGTCCGGACTGTTGTTCGATAAGCCCATAAACATTCTCCAAGTTTCTCATTCCAATCACGTTTATTAGAAGAGACAAACTTTTTGAGAAGTTTAATAATTGTCTTATTGAAAGCTTCAGCTAAACCATTAGCAGCTGGATTATAAGCCGTAGAAGCCAGATTCTGAATTCGATTCTTGTCACAGAATCGATAAAATGCTTGACTGGCAAATTGTGGACCATTATCATGAATTATCCGTCGAGGAATCCCGAAGCGATAAATGATATGGTGCTTGATGAAACTGATCACATTAGATGTTTTCACTTCCACAAGGGGGACTGCTTCTGCCCACTTAGAAAAGTAATCGGTTATAGCTAGTATAAACCGATGTCCTTTGACAGAAGGAGGGTTAATAGGACCAATGACATCCATACCCTAAGCTTCGAAAGGCCAAGAGGCTGCTGTAGGATGTAGAAATTTAGATGGTTGATGAATAAAATCAGCATGAATCTGACATAATTTACATCTTCTGGCATAGTCTACAGCATCTGCTATCATAGAAGGTCAATAATACCCCATTCTTCGAATGCGGTCTTGTAATTTAGGACCTGGTTGATGAGCGCCACAAATACTATCATGAGCTTCTCGCAGTATTTGTTTGGCTTTACTTTCTGAGAGACAGCATAGCAAGAGTCCGTCATATGAACGACGATATAGCATATGTAAAGACGAATCATAATAGAATCGAAATGGTCATCTCTTAATTGAAGCAGCTTCTTTAGGATCTTCATGCAAAATCCCATGAACTGTATAATCAATGAATAGAGTTCTCCAATCTTTCTGCTGGAAATTTGACTCTGTAGTATAACTTTGTTCAATATGCAGATTATTTTTCACACAGAACAAGTCTCGATCCAACAAAGTAATTATATTTTGCCTTCGGATTGGGACAGCCAAGTCTGCAGCTAAGCTGGCAAGAGCATCAGCCTCCATATTTTGAGAATGTGGTACAAATTCAATGAAGAATCCTTTGAACGATAGGACCAACTCGACTACCACCTGATGATAGGGGATGAGATCAGGATTTCTGACTTCATAAGTCCCTCTAACTTGATTAACGATCAATTGAGAATCTCCATAAGCCTCTAAGAATTCAATATCCAATTATTTTGCAACTTGGAGACCAATCAATAGAGCATTATATTCTGCTACATTGTTAGAGCATGGCTCATTAAGAGAATAGGCACGGTATATGACCATTTTGTCAGGAGAAACCAAGACAATTCCTACCCCAGAGACAATATTGCCTTTAGGTCCCACTTGTGATGCTCCATCAAAATATAATTGCCATATATCATTCTTCAAAGTCATGTTACAATCCACTACTTCGTCTGGAATGTCTTCATATAACCTCGAAGTTTCAGGTATAGGATGAGCAGCTAAGAAATCAGCTAACGCTTGGCCCTTCACTGATTTTTGAGGCACATAAATCATGTCATAAGGAGTGAGCAACATCGCCCAGGTAGCTAACCTGGAATTAAGAATTCTTAGTTTTCTCATCAATACCCAAATAGAATTTATTCTGGAGATGACATGAATAGTCTGTCCAGTGACATAATGCCTTGTCTTTTGGACGGCAAAAACCAAAGCTAGACATTCCTTTTCCACAGGAGTATATCTGTGTTCAGCTCCGACCATCATTCTGCTCAGATAATATATTGCTTGTTCATGACCCATATCACTTTTCTGTGCCAGAAGAGCGCCAAGTGAATGATCCAAGGCTCGAACATATAGCAAAAATGGTCTTTGTATCACCGGAGGTACCAGAACAGGCGGGTTTGTAAGATATTGCTTAATGTCATTGAAGGCTTTTTGACACGCTTCATCCCAGACGAAAGATACCCCTTTCTTTAATAGACGGGAGAAAGGTTGACATTTCCTAGAAAGATTAGATATAAATCTTTTGATATAAGCAATACGGCCCTGAAAGCCACAGAGTTCTTTCAGATTACGAGGAGGACGCATTTCAAGAATTGCTTTAACCTTATCAGGATCAACATGGATACCTTGAGAGGTAATGACAAATCCTAGAAACTTGCCACTGGAAACCCCTAATAAAGACTTAGTAGGGTTCATTTTCAATTGATGCTGGAGCATTAATTCAAATACTGTCCTCAAGTCTTGAATGTGATCATCCTTTGATCGACTTTTATCAGCAATGTCATCTACATAGCATTCAACTATCTTTCGTAGATGTTCTTGAAAGATATTGCTCATAGCCCGTTGATACGTGGTACCGATATTTTTAAGACCAAACGGCATAACTGTGTAGCAGTAGACCCCAAGAGGTGTACGAAAAACGGTGTGCTTCTCATCTTCTGGATGCATCTTGATCTGATTGTATCCTGAGAATCCATCCATGAAAGACATGCGTCCAAAACCACATGTATTGTCTATCATGACATCAGTAATTGGAAGTGGAAATTCGTCCTTTGGACAAGCTGTATTAAGATCTCGATAATCTATACAAACTCGGACTTTTCCGTTCTTCTTCATAACAGGAACAATATTGGCCACCCAATCTGGGTGTTGTTCTTCACGAACAAAGCCACATGTAATCAGCTTTTTGACTTCTGCTTCAATTGCATCTATTATATCTGGTCTAAAGCGCCGTTGCTGTTGTTTTACAGGCTTAACATTAGGCAAAATGTTGAGTTTATGAGTAGCAACTTTAGGATCTAGCCCTGGCATATCCTCATAACTCCATGCAAAGATGTCAATGTAATCTTTTATAAGTTTTATCAGCTCTTCCTTTTCATCTTCAGAAAGATTCTTATCGATGAATATTGGTTTGGATGTAATTCCATCTCCAACATCAATCTGGATAACCTCATCTTCTGTAGGTGGCTGTCGTTATTCAAATGAAGTTCCCATTGATTATCCATCTGTTGAGCCCAAGGATCATTCTCAAATGGCTCTAATTCCTCATCGGCTTGAACCATATTGACTAAAAATATTTGCCCAGATTCATCTTTAGATTGAAGTTCCTCTGAATCTGATGATTGTGAAGAGCTGGAAGAGAATTCTTCTTGTATATCGTCATAAAACATGTGGGACGGATCATATCCCAACCCATGACGAGTCTTTTGGTAAAACAGATCACCACATAATGGTAGTCGTCTACCCTTACCCTGATTGAGACCTTGCATAGTCTTCAAATCATACCCCATGTTCTAGATGATCTTGATAGATTGCTGACTGTATTTGTCAATTCGGATTCTTCTTTTGTCTTTATCCTTCAGCTCATCTGTCTGAGCAATGGGGATATTTCTAGCCAGGCCAAACACAATTTGGCGCTTGTTTTTCTTATCAAACGGAACCACGAAATAAGATTCTTCATGACGTCTAAAAGTTACGCAAGCTTGTGATAAAGCGGCCACAGGTAGAAGATAAGGAGAAGATGTTAGGAACCTTTGAGCATACGGTCCAACATTTATATAAGGAGGGAGAGAATTCTCCTTATGATCAATGTATAAAGTTTCTTCCGGTTCTATGTTGTCTTTATATTGATGACTTTGAATATCAGAAGATAAAGTCATTCTCTCAATAAACTTGACAGCCATATACTCGAACAGGAAATCTTCATTGATATCAAAAAGTACAGAATGATCAATATTTACATCATTTACAGTCTGGTTGCTACGCTTCGGATTAATCAATAGTGGACCATCATCCGTCTTCTGCGTAGATTTGTCAAGATTGACAATCAATGGTAGTTCGAGATCATTCGTACAAGAAGTACGTCCTTTGACCTTGATCATAAAAGGTTGAACTTGGCTCTTAGCAGGAATATTTATTGATTCCTGAGATGAAGTTTGAGTTCTTCCTTTAACCTTGATCATTGACAGGTTGGGATTGGATTCGTCCCTTGACTATGATCTTCAAAGGTTGCTCCTCTGGCGGCTCTTCATTAGTAGACTGATCCTCAGATGATGATTGATCTTCAGCCATGTCTGATATATCTTTCACATGCTCTTGTTTATAAAGCCATGAATCAGAGAAGTAGGCTTCGACACCCTTGAACGAATTAATATCAGCAAAATCAATTTTCACAACTCCTTGGGAGTCCATATATTTGAAACATTGGTGAAGAGTTGAAGGCATAATATTATGCTCATGAATCTACGATCTTCTAAGAAGAATATTGTAGGATACGTCCGAGTTGATAACATAGAAAGTTACCATATTTCGAAGATCACCAATCTGAATCTGCAGACGAATCTTCCTCAGTGGTTTGCTCTTGCCAGAGTTAAAACCGACTATCGTAGTACTAGTGTAAGTCAGCTCAATAGTAGGAATCCTCAGGGGTCTTAGCATACTCTGAAGAATTATACTAATTGAAGACCCAGGATCAATATAAATCCAATCAATTTCAGTGGATCCGATATATCCAGTGTAGCACAGAGGCCTATCATGCTTGTTGTGTGTCAATAGCATACCCTCTTGTGTAAAGGTGATGTTGGGAATTGCTTCCATCACACTATGGCATTGCGGACATGACACTGGTATTTTATCAGGAGTCTTGAGTTGTGCCAAGCATGAATCTGCTTGAAGTAAAGCTTCGCTCAAAGTCTCTCTGCTTTCTCTGGAAAGGTGAAGCAGTTCAAATATAGATAGTCTAGCCGGAGTATTGGCTAACTGAGCTAGAATGTCAAACTTGTAAGGCTTCATCACCACCCCCTGATTGGAAGCAGACTTCAATGGGATATCAAAGCGTACTGCCTTCTGTTTCCCCTTTTCAACCACAGACGGTTTAATAGGAACAGGAGAAGGTTGAACTAGTAGAGTTTCTACTACATCTTCTGCTTCTTTGGAGGATCCCTCATAGTCTTTGTGGTACTCTTTTCTAGATCTTGTACCAGTAAAAGTTTTTTCTTCAGACTCAGGAGAAGGAAGTACCATATTACAGGATTTAGTCTTTCTCCCCTTAGCCTTCTTCTTGTGAGGGTTGTTACGAGGCACTTCAGAACCCAATCCAGCAGTGGAATTCTGATTTTGAATTTGTAAAGGAAGACGTATTCCTTTATCATAATTCAAACCTTCTGCCTTTTGAAAGTCGTAACCCATCTTCCTCATGAGAAGGACAGATTGCTGACTATACAAGTGGATAGGCAGTGAGCTTTGGACAGGTGTTTCAGCACAGGAAGAGGAAGAAACCTCTGCAACTACAGGAGAATGAAGCATAGACGTCTCTGTAGTTAAGGGAGGAGAAGGATTCAGGATACGAGGAGAAATCCCTGTTGGAGCTTTTTCATAAGCAGCAAAGACTTGTTGTGCCCGGTATAAAGGAACACTATTCATGGCTAGCCACTGCTGATGAGTAAGCTTGAGCTTGGTAGGAGGAGCTAGACTTGGAGGACAGAGTTTTAGTCCTTTCAGTCTACCTTCTAGAGGAAGGCCATCCCATAGATGATCCAAGTCATCAGGATTTGTAATAACATGAGAAATCATGTTGCAGATTTTGACTTTCTTACCTTTCTTGGATTTTAAAGTTTTACCTTCATTTTCCAACTCAGGTATTAAGTCAGGATGTACCCACATGATTTCACCATTCTTCAATGTGAGTGGCAGCAATCCTGTATTTTCTTCCCTGGCGGGCGAGATATTCACGATCTTTATAGTCGCCTTTGGAATTAGGATAATTCCATCTGGGACTTGCTGTGGAGGAAAATCTACAAACTGAAAAGAGATCATGTTGGTTGTAACCGTATGGTCATCATTGGTTAAAGCGATAGCGCCACCATTTATCAGGTCTTGGATCTTCTTTTTCAAGACATAGCAAGCACTGGTAGGATGATTAATGTATCTATGATAGATACAATATTTGGGATTGTCAGTCAGATTCACCTCATTAGGCCTTTTTGGCTCTGGAATCTGAAGTTTGCCACTCTTCACCAGACACTGAAATATCCCTGGGATATCACTTTCGTCAAAAGAGTATTCTTCCTTTGGCCTGGAAGATTCCTGATTATTTGGCGTCGTTTTGTTCTTGGAGAGATTGACCATAAGAGTATCTTTTCCTTTCACATTACGATTGCCAGGATTATTACCAGGATTACTTTTCTTTCCTTTATCTTCTGAAGCGAAAATCATCCCGTTTTCCCGAGCCAACCTACCATTGGTCTCGGCAGAGACTGCTGCTATGATAAACGAAGCCCAATCTGTGAATTGGAAACCTGTGAAGACAGCAATGGATGGTCGCAGATTAATCTTACATGTATCAATCAACGCTGAATCTGGCATACCAGGAGGCATCTTTAGAGTAGCCTGTCGGAAACGTTTAATGAACGTCCGAGTATCTTCTTTCTCCTTTTGTTTGATTTCTATCAAGGAGGACATGTTCATGTCCATACCTCCTTCATAGAAGCGGGAGAGAAACATTGCCTTGAATTCGTCAAAAGACGAAATAGAGTTATCGGGTAAGCTACGATACCAGTCGTCAGTTGAACCCGTCAGACACCCGATGAACACTCGAGTGAGAAGAGCATCATTTTTCTGCAGGTGTACAGTCATAATATCAAAGTAATTGATATATTGACTGGGAGATGCTTTTCCATCGAATAAAACCATGGATTGTGGCTTGAACTTCGGTAGGAAGGGTACATCATTCCAATGAGGAGGATAAGGTTGCTTAATCCCTAACCTCTGGAGCTGATCTTTGTGCCTCAAAACTTCAAACTGTGCCTTGAGTTCACGCACTGCTTGAATGGCTTCACTGGTTTGAGGAAGCACATTTGATTGAATAGTCGTTGGATGTACCGTAACCCCCACTGGAGGTGGTATATCTTCAGGAATGATAGGATCTGGAGATGCAGAATTCTGATTAACAGCCGGCTCTTGAGTATTCAAAGGTATTTCAGCCCCTTGACTATCTTGAGTTTGTGCTGCTACTGGTACCGGAGTTATTACTGTAGGTTGAGCAGTTTGCTGATTCAAAATTATCTGATGCATGCTTTGTACCATGTTGAGCATGTCTTTCAATAATTGCTCCATGGCAGTGAGACGTTGTTCCGTATTAGCAGATGACGTCTCTGGTTCATCTCCAACAGCGTAGGATTCAACCTCTCTTGAAGATATAGAGGGATTAGTATAGAAGTATGAATCCATACTATCGGTATCAGACTCAAAAGATTGAGTACCCCCAGCTTTTGAATCAGAAGTCTGCAATTGTCTTTGTCTTCTTGATCGAGTATTCTGATATACTCCTTCAAAGGAATCAAGTAGCCTGTTGAACTGTTGTTGACCTGGGGTTTGGGACATATTCTGCCTTGGATGTCGTCCTCTGTTAGTATGAGATGCCATGTTGACTGACACATATGACAGCTCATGTTCTTGGTCTTCAGCTTGATGTTGAGGCGAGTTAAAACTTAAACGATCAAAAACTGACCGTTTTGAAGCCGAACAACAACAGTTGATCACAACCTGGTGATATTTACAATGATGTTTTTCTTAGGGGAATGTCACCGGAGATTGTCTGTTCTTACATTTTTGCATTAGCAATTCACGTAAATGAGAAGGAACAGATGGAGTATTCTTCTTTATTACATTTGAGGTAGAAAAACGTTTAGTCCCTTGTGTATAAAGAAGATTACTGGCTTCATTCGCAGAACCAAATTGTACATTTTTACGCGTTTGGAGTTGTGTGCGTAAATCTTGAGATTTAGCACGAAGGACTCCATTTTCATGGCGTGTAATTTGTAAGTTTGGTACTTTGCGTAAAGCAGTATAAGAAGGTTGTTGGTATAGGACAGAATTTTTACCAATGATATTTTTACGCTGCACACGTTTAGGCACATTCACATTAGATGTGCAAACATCGTTATGAATTTTATCTACACTGTCAAAGACAGGAGACTTACCTTTACGCGTGGAGCGTGAAAATTAATTATCTACCACATCACAGACGGGAGATTTTGCTTTACGCGAGGAGCGTAATTTATTTGGGCCTACCACGTCAACGACGGGAGACTGATTCTTACACTCAGAAGCATAAACTTTAGAGTCTGCCCCATTACGAATGGGAGATTCATTCTTATGTTCTGAGCGTAAAATTTGGTTTTTACCCACTGAGCGTAAAACTTGATTCTTACGCAGTGGACGTGAAACCTGATTATCTTCACCGTTGCAAACGGGAGATAAATCGTCACACTTTGAGTGTATCTTTGAACTAAGGACTGCCTCGTTACGAATGGGAGCCCCCACGACAGGAGTGGGAAGAATTCCCTTGTCATCAGAAGCAACAGAGAGATCAGAAACAGCTTTGGTTTTGGGAATCCAAACTTTTCGTGCTTTGCGAGACTTTTGAACATTAGAGTGGCGAGAACCACCCCCAGTTCGGAGCATTTCTTCATAGGCAGTCTGGTCGAAGTGCACAACCAGAGTCTTCTTGGTCGAACCGACCGAAACATCATCATATTGAGCAATCGCCTCCTCGTCAGAGGAGAAGGTCATCCCCAGCAGAGTCGCCATTTTGTTTCACTTAACAAAATTGCCAAACAAAAGTTGGATTTTGAAAATAAAACGAGAAAAAGTACAAGAAGTACAAATTTGATTCTGGGAAAGTATTGCTATGGAAGTCTGATTCGTAAATAATCACTTTGTTCCTTGGACCATATGATGATGATGAAGATCACTGCTTGAAGTAGAACAACTTGGAAGAACTAAGTCACCAGAAAAGTATCGACGCACTTGGGCACTGATGGCGAGGCCGAATGCTTTTCTGCTTTGCTTAACTCTGTTCTGAAAGAAAAGTTGAAGAAGAATGCTCCGGAGAATCAAAATCTCGAAGTTCTGATCTCTGTATTCTCTCATGTCTCTGTCTCCCTTGTGAAAAATGAGTCTATTTATAGACTGGGCTTCTGTGCGTAAAAGAGCATCAAAATCTGTCTTTACGCTAGCAACTGCCACCCATGATCAGAGTTATCCTTTGCATACGTTGACACGCGTCCCATCATCTTAGCAAGAATAGGATACATGTACACACGTTCTTCGAAATATGTGGCATGAAGGCCATGTAGGCAAACCATGTTCCAAACTGGCCAGAAAGAATAGGGCGTAAAAATAGCCCCAACATCCTCTGGGCATAAAGCAGTAAGATGAGCGTAAAATAGCTCTGTCATAGGTTTCCTATGTAAAGTGGTTATTGAATAACCTTGAGCGTAAAAATGGCTCAAATAGACTTTACGCACATATTGTTTTATGAGCGTAAGAACTCGTGTAAAACTCCGTGCGTAAAAGAAACCATACAGTGAGCGTAAAGTAGCTCGATCTCCATAAACGACAACAATGGTCTTTGTATAAGACAAATTCCATTGAATTCTGTGGTAAATGCCATCATTAATATCTTCATATCAGAGTTTGCATTAAATGCGAGATTTGACAGCTTTGTCTAGCGTAAAAGAGACTGCTCTGTCCTTGGCGTAAAGAGCCATCAGTTTGGACCCAAGCATAAAACGATCAGCTTGCACAGGCGTAAAGTGATTAGCCTCTCTGTGGTGTAAAGGGATTAACCGCTCTGTTTGGTGTAGAACCAATCACTTATGAATGAGATAACTCTTTCTTTGAAACACTTTTTACGCTCCTACAGGAGCACCTCGAGTAAACCAGCAACAAACTGGGGACCAAGCCCAGCACTCAGGGTTGGCCTCCAAAGTCATGCCTTCCGAGGTTCAAGAACCACCGATTCAGCCAGTCCAACCTGCCGAGCCTGACCAGGGAGCCCTGATTGGACTCATCCGGGAATTGCTTGCATCCCAAGATCGTCGGGGCGATGCCCTGCAGCAGACAGTACAAGATGGTATGGATAGAGTTGGTTATCAAGGGAACAATACGGCTAACAGTTTCAAGCGCTTGAACCCTCCCTTCTTTGACGGCAGTGAAGATGCGATTACTGCTGATGCTTGGCCGTAGAGCGCCTGCAGTTATTGGACTTAGCCTGCAGCTAGTGGGCGATGCAAGCAGTTGGATTGGCGACGCCTGTCTTATGGGCGGTATTCAGCGACAAGTTCCAGACGAAGTATTTTGATGCAGTAGCTCGGTATGATCTGCAGACCAGATTTAGCATTCTCAAGCATATGCGAAGGACGGTTGATGGATATGTGGCCGAGTTTTCAAGGCTTAGTCGGTTTGCTCCTACCTTGGAGGCGATCGAATTGGACCAAGCCCAGCGGTTCCAGCAGGTGCTCCACCTAGAGATTATTCTAGCGGTGGAGCAGTTTGAGCATAAGACCTTTGATGCTATTTTATGAGCAGCTATGAGGCATGAGTTCACCTTCCAGAGGATAGTAGACCGAGTAGGGGCCGGAAGAGGTCTAATGGTCAGTTATCTCAGTCGTTAACACCAGCCCCGATAGGGCTTTGACTATTGGAGCTCCTAGGAGGGAGACCACAGTCTCGTCAATTTAGCACTCGACACCGACATACCCTCGGCAACATAAGCAGAAGCAGTCTTCTGTAATGGGCTACACTCATTGTGGGAAGCCATGACAAGTACTAGTAGAGTGTCGCAGAGCACAAAGATTGTGCTTGGCTTGTGGGACACCGAATCACAAGATAGGGTCCTGCCCGTATAGAGCCAGTTCCTCGTCGTCAACCTTAACCAGTCCATCGATTAGGGGTCCAGCACCAGTGCAGCAGCAGTACCAGCTTCCGAGGCCATTACCGCCTCAGGCTCAACAGTATGCCCAAGCTCAGATTTAGAACCGGCATAGAGGTTTCCAGCAGAGGGGACCAGCACCAAGAGGACAGGGTCAATCTACGGCCTTGTCGGTAGAAGAAGAATTGGCAACATATGAGGTGGTGGTAGGTACCATTCTCGTCAACTATTTTCTGGCATCAACATTATTTCATTTGGGTGCATCGCATTCATTTATGTCTGCACGATTTACTACACTGATGGGGCTGGAGCCCGAGTTATTATCAGTAAGACTCAATATACTTACTGCTAACGGTCTTGCGGGGGTAGATAGGGTATTTTTCTCGTATCGAATCGCAGTTAGCGGTAGAGAGTTTCCCGCTAGATTGATATAATTCTCGATGGCCGATTATGATGTGGTCCTAGGAATGGATTGGTTGAAGGATCAATATGCAAGAATAGACTGCCATATTGGCAGGATTATTTTTGGTATTCCCGACGAAGAGGAGTTTTCGTTTTCCAGATGCGAAGTAGAACCTTCTCCACCAGTCTTGCGGATGGCAGTAGCAGAAGCGGTTCAGTTTCCCATAATAGTAGAAGAGTTTCCTGATGTATTTCCCAAAAATCTTCCAAGCATGCCTCCAGAGAGAGAGAGAGATAGAGTTCACCATTGATTTGCTTCCAGGGACGGAACCAGTGTCAGAGAGAGTTTACAGAATGGCACCTTCAAAATTAGAGATCCTGTACAAGATGATTGAAGAACTTAGGACCAAGGGATTTATTCGTGCTAGTGGATCACCTTGGGGAGCCCTGATGCTTCTTGTGAAAAAGAAGGATGGTACATCAAGATTATGTGTTGATTATCGTACCTTGAACTCCGTAACAATCAAGAACATATATCCCTTGCCTAGGATAGATGATTTATTTGATCAACTCAATGGAGCGATAGTATTCTCGAAGATTAACTTGCGGTCAAGGTACCATCAGATCAGAGTTAGAGAGCAAGACATCCAGAAGACAATATTCAGATCGAGGTATGGGTATTAGGAGTTTCACGTTATGCTATTCGGAGCGACCAATGAGCCAGCGGTATTCATGGATCTCATGAATCGTATTCTCATGCCCTATTTGGATTAGTTTGTGGTAGTGTTTATAGACGATATCTTAGTCTACAGCAAGAGTGAAGTAGAGCATGAGCAGCATCTTCGAGTAGTCCTTCAGATTCTCAGAGAGCACCAGTTGTACGAAAAGTTCAGTAAGTACAAATTTTGGCTCGATCGTATTTCGTATTTAGTTCATATCATCACCAGAGGTAGAGTGGAAGTGGACCCCTAGAAGATAGTAGCCTTAGAGACGTGGCCAGTACCCTGTACCGTAGCAGAGGTTTACAGTTTCGTAGGATTGGCAGGCTATTACTACCAATTTGTGTCAGACTTTGCTCAGATTTCAATACCATTGACGCGGTTGACCCGTAAGGATGTGCAGTTTGCTTGTACAACAGAATGTCAGAGTTGATTCGAGAAGTTGAAGCAAAGATTGATGACAGTACCCATTCTTACGCTTCCAGATGGGACTGAAGGATTTTCAGTGTATTGTGATGCGTCAGACAGAGGATTAGGATGCGTCCTAATACAGCATGGTAAGGTAGTAGCTTATGCATCAGGTTAGCTTCGTGATCATGAGAGGAATTATCCACCGCATGACTTGGAGTTAGCAGCGGTAGTTTTTGCCCTCAAGCTTTGGAGGCATTATTTGTATGGAGATATGGTGGAGATTTTCACCGACCACAAGAGTCTTAAGTATGTGTTTACCCAGAAAGCTCTTAACATGCGTCAGAGAAGATGGCTAGAGCTATTGGTGGATTATGACATCAACTTGTAGTATCATCCTGGAAATGCCAACGTTGTTGCAGATGCATTGAGTAGAAGAGCAGGAGCTTATTTTCTAACAACACAGCCCGAGTTATTAGCAGATCTTCAGAAGATAGGTATAGAAGTGGTTCTTTCAATAAATGTGGCCTTGATGGTTAGCATGCAAGTTCAGTCCAGTATAGTTGAGAGGATCAAGGCAGCTCAGTCAACGGATTCTAAGCTTTAGCAGCTTAGGGCAGAATGTGAAGCAGGAAGGAGAGCAGAGTTATGTATTCACGAAGATGGTACTCTCCGGAATGGAAGGCGTCTTTGTGTGCCCAGCGGTGATATCAGACTGAAGATTATGGCAGAGGCTCATAGTTCGCAGTATTCAATTCATTCGGGTGGCACGAAGATGTATCGTGATATCCGTCAGTATTTTTGGTGATGGCATGAAGAGGGAGATAGCCCGGTTTGTCTCTCATTGTTTAGTTTGTCAGCAAGTTAAAGTCGAACATCAGAGACCAGCTGGACTTCTTCGACCTTTACTGATCCCAGAATAGATTGGAGCACATTATTATTGATTTTGTAACTGGATTACCTAAATCTTCAGCTGGAAGAGATGTTATATGGGTTATAGTGGACCAACTCATGAAGGTAGTTCATTTTCTCCCTTTCAGAATTGGCCAGTCAACGGATGAGCTTACAGAGATGTATCTCAAACAGATAGTCAGATTGCATGGAGTGTGAGTCAGTATCATGTCGGATAGAGAATCAAGATTTATATCACACTTTTGGCGAGTCTTCAAGAGAGTTTGGGGACTCGTCTCAAGTTTAATTCAGCTTATCATCTGCAGGCAGATGATCAGTCAGTACGCACGATTCAAACTATTGAAGATATGTTACGATCCTGTACACTTGACTTCGGTGGTTCGTAGGAAGATTACCTGTACCTAGTGGAGTTCTCTTACAATTATAATTTCCAGACCAGTATCCAAATGGCACCATTCGAGGCGCTATATGGTAGGAAGTGCAGATCACCTTTAGCATGGGATGATATAAGCGAGAGACAGATGCTAGGTCCCGAAATGGTTACTCGGACTATCGAGGTGGTCAGACAAGTTAGAGATCATCTTCGAGTTGCGCAAGATCGCCAAC
This sequence comes from Iris pallida, assembly GCA_029216955.1. Taxonomy (NCBI): domain Eukaryota; kingdom Viridiplantae; phylum Streptophyta; class Magnoliopsida; order Asparagales; family Iridaceae; genus Iris; species Iris pallida. Next base: position 222,812 of record JANAVB010007440.1, on the reverse strand, counting down.
GTCATTGGGCCGATGCTCATCGGCGTCCTCTTGAGTTTTCTATCGATCACCACGTATTCCTTAGGATCTCGTCTACTAGTGTCGTCATTCGATTCGACGTACGGGAAAACCTTAGTCCTAGGTATATAGGGCCGTTTGATATTTTCGAGTGAGTAGGCAATGTATCCTATAGTCTCGCTCTTCCGCTGTCGTTACATGAGGTACATGATATATTCTATATATCTCAATTGCGACGGTACACCCCGGATCCGAGCCATATCCTTGATCATTCAAAATTGGTTGTTGGTAATAACCTTTCGTATGAGGAAAGGCCCGTATCTATATTGGACCGAAGAGCGATGGTACTCAAGAATAAGACTATTAGTTTATTCCGTGTTACTTGGGGTCGTCACTCTTTGGGTGAGTCAACCTGGGAACGTGAGGATGATATCCGATCACGATATCCACACTTGTTTGACTCATAAGGTATAACGTCTTCCTTATGGCTTTTGCTTTTACTTCCTTGCTTGCATGAATGATTGCTTGGTTGACTGCTAGTCGTGGATTGCCAGTATTAGTATAGGTTGCCCCGACACCTCTAGTCTCTTGATTAACTTCCGGGGACGGAATTCTTTTAAGGTGGGTAGAGTTGTCACTCCTGTTTCCTGTTATACGTATTTTTCAGGAAACGTATACGAATTTTTGACAATTGTTAGGTAGCCCGTGTTTTGACTTATCTTTCTTAGCTTAGCCTTGGTTTAATCTTGACTTGATTGGGTTCAACTTGGTTCAACATGACTTGGCCTGGCTTGGCTTGATTTGGTTTATTTTAGGTTGAGATGAGAGGGGTTGCTATATAAGTCAACTCTTTCTCTCTCTCTCCCACTCTCTTCATTACTCTTCTTCATTTACTTCTTCTTCTTCTTCTTCATTTCTCCTCCCACCCACCAAAGAAACCCTAGGCAAGTGCAATCTTGCTTCATGATGGATCTTTTATTTTATTTTTCCATTCTCTTCTCCACTTGATTCTAAGACTCTTTACAACTTGGCATTTTTAGTTTTGATGGAGAAGAGCAGTGTGCGCGTGCGCAACTTGGCGTCGTGCCATTCAGTTGCGCGTGCTCTTTAACGCGGCGCAACTTGACCCAACGCGTGTATTTTAGCGTGGCACAACCTGACCTCGCGCAACCTAGCTCAGGCGTAACCTGACTTGGCGCACCCCAGTCAGGCGCAACCTGACCTGGCGTAACCCAACTTAGGCACCACCTGTTCCCCCTTGGTGCCACCTGTCATTTCCTGGTGCCACTTGACCAGCGCCACTTGTAGCCATGATACCCCTTGCCCTTGCCCCCATGCATGTTTTCCTAGTTCTTGTTGTATATGCATGTGATCTTGCATACAACTTGTGCTTGACCTATCTTGTGATGACCCGAATCGATAACTTATTGAGCATAACATGACTTGTCAGTATTGATCATGACATGAACACAACTTGACATGAACACGACGTGATAACCCCTTTGTGGCCCGTCGAGGCGCACTCTTGACAAGCACTCTTGACATGATAAGTAACTTGATAAGACATGTATAATCTTGATAGTGGCCCGTCGAGGCGTACTCCTGAAAAGTAATCTTGACAAGTAATAAGTAACCTGACATGACATGATAATCTTGAAAGGCTGTTGCGACGGCTACCCTCACTTGCTAAGTAACTCTTGTCTTGTCATCGTGGTTGATTCTCTTGATTGTGCCTGTACAAACTACTTGTCTCGTCTTGCATCATGTCTAGGACATGGATTCCTGGTTACCATGGTCAGGGATTCATAATGAATCTGACTAGGTTAATGACTAGATTGATCAAGTAGTTCATATAGAGAGATTTTTCCAGTTACAGGCGATCCCATTACCCCGGCCACACCTGAGTGGACTTGTAGCCTATCGACGAGTATGGCACATTTTCAGGCCACTGTCATGTGGGGCACTTCTTGAACACAAATGTACTAAGGTACACCAATTCATCTTGTAACTTATGCAACTTATGTAATCTTGATAACTCTAAGCAACCTCGCCTGGATAACCTAGATAGCTGTAGAGCTTGTGATTGTGGGAACATCTCAAATGCATCTTGTTAGTAATTAGGCCTGTGATAACCCTAGTTAGCTAATGATAACAAGCCGTAAGACTTGATTGGCCGTGTCTGAATGCTTGCCTCGTGGTTAATATGGGAATTATATTCCACCTCTTGTCATCTTAATGCAAGCTCTTGTTTTATTCTAACCCGGTCTTCTTGTTACTTAATCATGTTTACTATTTATATCTTCTGTTTATTAACCTGCTAGTTTTAGTTCCTAAGTGAAGCCTCCTTTGTGGCACTTGCTCTTTCTGGGGTCTGACCTAGCTGGTTTTGTATGGCCAGATTTCGGAGTAGCACCCGAGGATCAACCTGCCTTCCAGCCAGATGGTGAACACTAGGTACAACCCTGGCAACGAGTGAGTTTCTTATTTTGCTCTCCCACTCTATTATAAAATTATTCTTTTGAGGCGTTTAGCCGCCGAGCAAGTGTTAGCTCGTATTGAAACTTATTTTATGTCTACCTAAGGGCTGTAACATGATTGACAAATCCTAGGGTTGATCATGTATGACTTTAACTCTTTCTAGCCTTCGTATTTTGTATGACTAGATTCATGATCATTTGAATATGTATTATTTGGGATACCTTACCTTGTATGTCTGATGATCTAATATCTTCTGACATTTACTTGCTTGCTTAAGATTGAGACACTAGGCTTGTTCTTGACCATAAGAGACTGACGGAATGTAGTTAAACCCCCAAGCATCTAGACTGCTGTAACCGTATCGCGAGGTGGATTGCACTTCAAGGTACGTAGCTGGCTGTGTCAGTCTCCCGCTTTCTAGTATTCAGGATATATATATATATAATATGTATATATATATAATGAATATATATATATATATTATATAGATAACCTGAATATATATATATATATTATATATATATATATAGATCTATATATATACAGAGAGATAGATAATATATAATATATATATAACTGAATATATATATATGTTAGTATAGATATATATATATATATATATATATATTTATATATATATATAATATATATATAATAGATATATATATATATATATATATATATATATATATATAACCTGAATATATATATTTTATATATATATATAGATATATATATATATATATATAGATATATATATATATATTCAGGTTATAGAATCTAGATATAGATATATATATATATATATATTATATATATATTATATATATAACCTGAATATATTATATATATATATATATATATAGATAATATTTTATTTTTTTATTCAGGTTATATATTTTTTTTTATTCAGGTTATATATATATATATATATATATATATATATATATATATATATATATATATATATATCAGGTTTTATATATATATATATTATATATATATATATATATATATATATATATAGATATATATTATATATCTATATATATTAATATATAGGGAGCAGATCAAAAGCCCCCTTAGAAAATCCCTAAAAAACCCCCTCACTCTAATTCGTATATTAATGTTAATATTCTGTTAATATAATGTTATGTTAATATTAAGTTAATATTAATGTTAATGTAATTATTTTTTTATATATTTTTATTAATGTTAATGTTAATGTAATATTAATTTAATGTAAGTTTAATGTTATTTTAGTATTTAATGTATATTAAATTAATATTAACATTAACATGAAATTAATTTAGCTTAACATAAATTAGATTAGAGTGAGGGCTTTTAGGGGGTTTTCTAAGGGGCTTTGATCCGCTTCATATTATATATATTATATATAGATATATATAGATATATATATATATATATATATATATATATATATTATATATATATATATATATATATATATATATATATTTATATATTATAATTTATATATATATATAATATATATATATATATATATATATATATAAAATATATATATATATAATATATAAATTATATATATATATATTATTTTATATATATATATATTTTATATATATATATATATATATATATGTATATATATATATATATATATATATATATTAATATATATAGGGGTGAGCATATAACGGTTGAAAACCGAAAATCGAACCGAACCGAACCGAAGTATGACAAACGGTTCGGTTTTTCGGTTATCGGTTCGGTTTACGGTTTAAAATTTTGAAATTTTGAAATAACGGTTCGGTTTTCGGTTCTTCATCCGAAAAATCGAACCGAACCGAACCAAACCGAAAACCGATTTAGATTTAGTAATTTATCAAACTATCCACAATATACATATACTAATGTTTATTAACCCCTAACTGAGCGCACTCACTTCTCCTATTCTATGTCGGTGCTTCATTGAGCACTCTCTCTATCTACCATCAATCTATATATACTAGTATCTTTCACTCTATATAATATAACAATTCATAAATACAATAATGTCATATATTTTTTAAAAATTTGTTATTTAAATAGGGTCATTTTGCTAGAAACTTGAAGGCCATGCACATTGGCCCATAAAACCGAACCGACCGAAAACCGAACCGAATTAATTCGGTTCGGTTTTGTTCGATTTTTATAAAAACGGTTCGGTTTTCGGTTTTGAGAAATACGGTTTACGGTTATTTCGATTTTCACATATTCGGTTCGGTTTGAACCGAACCGAACCGATGGTCACCCCTATATATATATATATATATATATATATATATATATATATATATATCTTTTTTTTTGAGGTCTCCTTTCTCCAAGCTAGGTCGTGGCTCAAAGCCACCCAGCCGCCCAGGGGGATTCGAACTCGAGACCTATGTTCGGGCGACCCCCCGTAATATTATATATATATATATATATATATATATATATATATATATATATATATATATATATATATATATATATATATATATATATAAGTAATTGTATAGATTAAAAATATCTGCTTAGTTATTATTTTAGTATATTCCTTGTAGGTACTACTGGTGTAAATGTGTAGACAAATATAGGTGTATCCATACATAAAAATAATAATAACTATTATTATTATTATTATTATATATATATATATATATATATATATATATAGAGAGAGAGAGAGAGAGAGAGAGAGAGATATGTATATGTATATATGAATATACATATAGTATAAAAGAAAAAAAAAACCAAAATCTCGCGAGAAAATGAATTTCTCGTGAGATGAATATACATATAGTGTTGTCAATAATATATTTGGCAACGATTTACAAACTATTGTAAATATTGAGTAAAGCACGATGGTTGATAACTGTTGCCTAAAATATTTCATGCAACGGTTAAAAATTGTTGCGGATAATAGGCAACGATCAGTAAAAAATACTTTTTTTCCTCCAACGGGGCTCAAACTCCCAACCTCCTGGATCACATGCCTACGCCCTACCACTAGGCTACAGTCTCATTTGTATATAAATACTTATATATATAATATATATGTACTTATATCATTTTCATCAATTGAAGCTTTTGGATTGATGTTAAATATATTATCTAATATTTTTTGTTAGCAAACAAGGAACCAATTAATACGAGTAATTCTAATGATTACATCTCTATTGTGTATAAATAAAATTCAAATTGGACATTGGATTTACAACGACTATAAACAAACTGTTGCAAGATCAATATTTTGTAATAGTTGTTTATTCTTTTCACAATGGTTATCGTAAACGTTGTTATTAAAGAAAAAAATTGCAACTGTAGCATAAATCGTTGCACAATAAAAAATTGTTGCACAACTGTTGCTAACAATGAGCCTTTTATAAGGCTTTATGTAATCGTTGCAAAATATTAATAAATTTGTAACAAATACTTAAAATCCTTGCATAACCGTTGTCCATTCAACTCGCTTTGACAACACTTTTATAAAATTGTTGCTTGACCATTGTAATAAAGAAAAACGTTTAGCAAGTGTTTATGAACCGTTGTAAAAAATGTATTAGGCAATGGTTAATCTATAAACATTGCAAATATATTTAATTTAGAAACAGTTATTTCAACCGTTACGTAACTGTTGCAAATTATAGTTCCAGCAACATTCATAAAAGTGTTGCACTAAAACCATTGTAAAATAGGGGTATTTTTTCTAGTTGCTGGAGCCACCATAGCAGGCCGGACGCGCGCGACAGCAGCGCTGTAACTGCGACAGCAACAACGCTCTCCAACCCGACATCACAACAAGTTTTTTCGACGCACACTCGATCGTTTTACGATCCGTTTCTTCTGGTACGATCATAACCTATACGTCTCTTAATCCCCTTAATCTATTACCATTTATTGTTTAGGAAATAGACCCAACCTTTTACGAAAAGCTATTCTTGACAGTCCGAAAAACTATTTTATGTACCCTGTTTGGAAGGCCGATTATTGGCAATCCATTGGAAAGTTTCAAAAACTTTTTGAATAACCTTTTAGACCACCTATATGACTGTAAAACATATTTTATACTTTCTATTTTCATCTAATAAACGTGAGGTTATCTGTTTTCAAAAATTAAGAAAAACCATAAAAAACTGTTTTGAAAACTTAGAAAACTTTCTGATACGGGGTCCGACCCGACAAATTGGACGACGTCGTCAAGACCCGAAGGCATCGAAAGGTGCATATGGATGTGATGGACATGTAGGCTTTGACGTAACTCATATTGGTTGCGTGTGTGCGACGAATTCGAGGCATATCTATCGAATTTTCCTATATCGACTACTTTGCAAAAAACTATAATTACTTTGTGCACATTTATCACATCGCGACGAAACTTGTGCCACTGGACTCGTATCATTTTTTGGTCATGTTAGCCAAGTTTGGTCCAATTCTGAGAAGGTCGACCAGAACATAATTTAGGCGGGCGCACGATCCGACTCAACGGACGATTTTATGCACGACCCATTGGAATCCAAATCTGGATATACCATTGATTTTGTATCGAAAAATGGACCCATAGGTATATAATTTGTCGACTTTAGAGACCATAGGTTCTGGCACATTTTTTGGTGCAAAGCGGGTCTAACGACAGATACTATTTTGACCCGAAATTATCGTTTTGTCCCTTTGTCTAGAATTGGACTTATGGGTAGTCAAACTTAGAGATTTTTCTTATACCGAAAATATTGGTGACGTCTGTTTCATCATCCGGAGACGTTTGCGGGAGTTTGACTTTTGTGGCTCATTTATTGATTGGATATTGTTGGTTCTACGCACTACCACCAGGCAAGTATACCTTGCCAACTTTGTACATTTTCTTTACATGCATGCTTCTTATTGTTCTTTTCTTGTTCATGTCTCATTATCTATTATGTACTTGCCATCTTACCATGATATTTTTTCTTTGTCTCTTACATCTTATCACTTACTTTCATCATCAGTTATTTCTATATAATTTCATACATGACTTCGATAGTGTTGTTTACTTGAGCGGTTTGACTTAAACACGTGTTCCATGATACTTTGACTTGACCCCCGACCGATACTAGGATTGGCTACTTGACCACTATCGAGTTGGGAGACCTATGCAGGGCTACGATAGAGACTTATTATAGATTGGGAGCACCACACAGGACTACCTTCTATAGGACTGGGAACACCATAAAGGACTACGGTCATTTGATTTATTTGTAGTCATATATAGTATTATTTTCTATATGACATGTCATTCATCCATGTGATCTTGATTCTTGTTCTAGCAGTTGTTATCTGTTTTTTCTTGCATATTATTTACTGTCATAGTAGGCATGGTTATATGTATCTTGCTACTCCCCTGAGGACCTGGTGATCTCTCTAGGCTTAGTTAGAGAGGAGGACTACTCGGAGGTATAGGGTTCTGGAGTCGAGACAGGTGACGTACCTTCGTAGGAGGACGAGATAGTTCTAGAAGATTTTTCGTGATCATGTCGTTTCTACTCGTTAGATTTTCTACTTTATTTCCTTTCTTTTCAGCATACTTGTAGTTGACTATTTACTCTACTTCTCTTTATTGTGGTTTCGGGATGTCTTTTCTCACACAGTTATTGTTTTTATTTCCTGCTGGACAAATAATTCTTTATTATTATTTTTTTGGACTTGGATATCTTGTGTCTTATTATTTTTGCGTGGATGAGATTAGTTGTGTACCTGTAACTTGTATTGTATTTTTGGGTTGTTATCATAATTTACAGCCTAAGCATTAGTTAATGGCTTGATAGGTAGTTTTGGCCCATTAGCGAAATGTTGTTGGCATGTACCGTATTCATGGTCCTACATAATTTGGGACTGGGGCGTTACAAGGGTGGTGGCGATTTTATGGAGGAACATATAAGGTTAGATAGATATTAGGGTTAGGGTTAGGGTTTGGGTAAAGTAAAATTTGGTAAGATTTGGTTCGATTTTGCACTTCAGAACCCAGAAAGTTGTTACTTCAATATTCAGAAATTGCTTAGTTTGTATATTTTCTAAGAGAGGAAAGAATTATTTGTGTATAATTTTCATAAATTTTGGACAATTTGTAGAATTTTTAGGTGGAAAATTACCTACTATACCCTTAAAATATAGTTGTTACAAGGGTATTTTTTGTCATTTTCAGCAAAATGACCAAAATATCCTTAAAATTGTCAAACAATAGCCCTCAAAATGAAGGCATTCGGTCTTTCATGGGCTAACGGTCACAAGCAAAAATAATAATGAATTCGATCCAGATCGGACCTGGACCGGGTCCTTGACCGGGCCGGAATGGGCCGGACCGGGCATACCGATTTTTTCGGTGTCACGACCCGCACCTACTGTGAGGGTACGAGAACGTAACAACGCCAGCCTACGCCGCAGTGTCGATGGTAGAACGCTATCCTAGGTCACAACATCTAACAATATAAGGTACCTGAACAGTATATACACTCCGAATGGAGGTGACATAACAGAACAGTCTCAATCACATCTAAGGCAAGATACAGAATAGTAAAGGTAGATAGATAGATCAAAACCCCAATGTCATACAAATAAGAGAGAGAGAGAGAATCTAAGTGTCTAAGATAACAACTCAAGAAACATCTAGCTCAATACAAGTCTCTAATATATACAACATCTCAGAACAACAACTGAAAGTCAAATAAACAATGCTGAAAAGAAAGATAAAGCCTAGTTGTCTAGCCTAGACTATGGGAGTAGCATCCTATACTGCAACTGGGTCCTCCAGAGGAACCAGGTCGCAGGTGTCGTCTAAGCCTGCTCCTTAATAGGTGGTACATAGGGCCTCATCCTCATCCTCTGTAATATTTTCAACAGGTCCAGTCAGGACAGGAGCGAGCACAATACATCTCGTGCAGTTCATATCAAGTTAGAAAAATAAAGCATGCAATAGGGTAAGATACATGAAACGCTGAAAGAGAATATTTGAAGTAAAGGATATAACTGTAAGAAAATATCTACTATAAATAGAGAACTAGCAGTGACTAGTGAGTCAGAGTAAAATATAAACATATGAATGGCATAGAAGATTCATGACTACAGCTAAGAGTGATTCATGACTACAGCTACTTGGATAATATTCACATGTCTATTTTTACTCCCCCATCCCCAATCAATACACAAGGATCTGTTCAAGTTATATTAAGATTCGTGAAACTTCACATGGCTCATAAAATGAGTGATACGTGAAGGTGATTCATGATGGCTCTGTGAACAACACATATATCAAGATACATCACTTTCATGCATATTCAACATTATATATATATATATATATATATATATTTATATAAGAGAAAGGAAATAACATGTAAAGCTATGTGTGTGTGTGAACATAGAGATGTACATGAAAAGAGAAATCAACACTAGTTATGAGTTTACACTACACATGGCACAAAGCAAACCCATCTTCATTACACATGTATCTATACTTAACATGCATGGCTACAAGTATACATCTATATACATATACACATGGAGAGTTAGAGAGAGCTATGTAAATAGGCAATTGTGTGTGTGTATGTGTATATGAGAGTGTGAGGAAACAGTGTGTACATAGTAATGTGTGTGTGTGTATGTTCCTGTGTACAGGAATGTGATTAGCATGTTCATGTGTGTGTGTGTGTGTTAGATAGGAATGTGTGTGACAGGGAAGGATGAGTGTCATGTATATATAGATGTAGATAACCTCAGATTTAATCATGACAGTTAGAGTGGCAAATCCCAGGTTTTAGTTATGTGTGTGAATCATTCCATGGGGTTCTTGTATAGGCCTGTGTGTGTGTGTGTTCAAGAGAACCTAGGTGATAGTGAATACATGTGTGTGTGTGTCTAAATGTGTGACAGGAAAATAAGAGAAAACAGCCCAGATTTGTGTGTGTGTGTGTGACTTCATGAGTGTCCTGTGTACAGGGAATAGATAGGTGTGTAACAGGAATGTAAATCAGTATGTATAGGGAAATTGATGACAGGAATAGGTAAATCTCATATTTCAGTTTAATGAAGTGGCATTCAGTTGCTCTCAGGTTCAGCTCAATGCAAGTGTCTCAGGAATTTGAGACAGTGCATTACAAACACAGGAAGCAACAGTATCTTAGTGTCTCATTTATTGGAATTTAAACAGTGTAATATGGAAAGTGCAGGGTCAATCCCAGGTTCATACAAAACAGTTCAATATTAACTTGCCACTCATTCTCAGGTTCAGACATTGAATCTCAGTAAACAACATATGAAATTTCAGAAATAAATTCCTAACTAATCTCAGTTTAACTCTAACAGTGAATCAACATTCACATATATGAATTCTCATGTATTCCTTTAATCAGTGAAACAAAACTAATTTCAGTTTAATTCCTAACAAAACTAACATATATTACATTTCAAAAATTCTCAGGAATCTCATAGACAATGATACATGGTGTCTCAGTGTTCATGTGTTCAGGAAAAACAGTGCCTATGTGTTCATCCCAGTCTTAGGAAATGTGTTCAGACAGTTTTATCAGGTTTCTGAGGAAAATCAATGAACTCAGGAAACTCCCAAGCCATATTTCGAAACCCATAGTTCAACCTAGAGCACAAATAACCATGTACACTATTCCTTAACATGTAGGTGAATCAAACAACTACTAAACTGAATAAATTCAGTAGGAAAAATGCAAACTCAGGAAATACAAAATCAATTTGAAGTTTAAAAGCAAATTTTAACCCAAAAATCAACTTGACAGTTATCACTCCAAACTTGATTCCAACAACCCATAGCCTCACACAATTCAATTTAACATGGACTATAACTCTAACACATGTAGGTGATCTAAATCAACATTTAAGAAATCACAAAACTCAGAAAAATGGATTTAAACTCAGGAATAAAGCAATTCAGTTTAAGGAGTATCAGGAAAAATGGGGAATTTGAAATTCGAACATCAAAATCAGTTTAATACTAGGAATTAATGCTTGGTAATATGAGTATCATATGTGTTGGTGTCAGCCATAACCAAACGTGTCCATCCAGTGGACACAAGCGTGTCCAAACACCCAAACGTTACACAGACACAAAACTGCATACACAATCATCGTGCATGCGTGTTGTGGCCTCGTGCATACGACACAAGACACATGAGGCCCTATGCTCGTGTCCCTGTGTTCGGCCAACATAGGTCAACACATTCGTGTCCCAGACATGTCACCACGACGTGTCTACGAGGGACACGAAGCCCATGTCAGGAGCCACTGTTCGCGCGTGTGCGTGACAGTGCAAATTCTGTGCAGGTGGGTTTTCTCTCAATATACCCGATAATATTACCTAAAATTTTGTCAGTGTAGTGTCAGACACGTGGCCTAGGTGTCCACAAAATTTTGTGTCCATACGTGCTGTGTCGTGTCCGCTACAGTGCCCGAGCAGCAGGACACTGTGCGCAGCCTGCTGCACGCGTGTTCGTGTCCTCGTGCTGACACGACACGACACTAAACCCAACTCAGTGCAACACGAAATTAGACACGACACATAGCACTACAAATTCAATCAATTACATTTCAAAAATAGTGAAATAATCATGAGTGTGGCATTTCATCAAACACTTATACCTAGATGTTGATACGTGTCCGATACGGACACAAAATGGACACGACTCGACACAAATCCAATACCTACGGCTAGGGGACACCTAGGGCTATGCAAATATTCAAAGAAATCGAAAATCTAATGTCACGACCCACACCCGCTTTTCGGATACGAGATGTGTCCAAGCCAGCCTACGCCGCAGAGTCGGCGGTAGAACGCTGTCAAGCCCGCAAGAAAAAATAAATGCTCAAAAATAAACATTTGCTGCTCATTCACATTTCTAATTTATTACAACATTTACAATTAAAGAAAATACAGGATTTTACAATTAATGAAATTGATACAACTGTTTTCTATTTCTAGGTCGTCTTCAGAATACCCAAGTCTCCCAGTGCTAAGAATGATCGCGGCTAAACCTGAAAAATGTTGGTTATCCAGTCAGGATTGGAACAAGTACACAAACCGACGGCAATGCAAAATACAATAGAATTAACAAGACACGAAAATAGCATATGAGAAATAAAAGCTGTAGAAAACTGATGACATAGCACGATAGAGAAATAAATAAGGAAAAATTAATAAAAGACATCTATCTAGGTGGTGCGAAATATCCGTTTCAATATGTGGACGGCTAGGGGGTAAATAAGGCACACTGCACGTGTCGTGCGCAGCAGCTAGCATTCACGAGAGACACTGGGATAGTTCTGGGTAGTCCACATGTTTACTAAGATATTTCCCCTCCCGACTACTCCGTGTGACGAGCGTGTCAACAAGCAGCAAGATATATGTATAGACATAAAATGAGAAAACTACTACGAATCGGAAAGCAATCAGAAAGTACACTTGCCTGAGGTCCTTAGCTGGAGAAACCAAAATACCATACCACTCAATGAGCCACAATCAATCAACACATATAGAAGTCTCCGGATGCTGAAATAAATAGTACCAACATTCTCAGAATAGTTAATTTAGCTAGGATTGCCTGTCCTTAAGTCCAATTCTGGACACAGGGGCAAAACGGTAATTTTGGGCAAAAACGATGTCCGCCGTTGGACCCGCTTTGCACCGAAATGCGTGCCAGAGTCAACGGTCTCTAAAGTCGTCAAACTACATGTCTACGGATCTAGTTTTTCGATACGAACCCAACCGTATGTCCAGATTTGGATTTCGGCGGGCCGTGCACAAAATCGTCCGTTGAGTGGGACCGTGGGGCCCGCAAAACGACGTTGGATTCAACTGTCTCAGAATCGGACCAAACTTGGCATGCAGGACCAGAAAAATGATACGGTCCTGATGGCGCAAGTTTCGTCTCGATCTGACGAGCGTGCATAAAGTAATTGGAGAATTTGTAAAGTGCATGATACTGGGAATTTTGACGGATACGCATCAAATTCGTCGCGCACACTCGACCAAATTGAATTCCGTCAAAGCCCACACGACCATGAAGTCGTTACGCAGCTTTTGATACTTACGGTGCGCGACCACGTCGCCCGGATTGGCAGGACGCACGTCGTGTGGATGATTTTTATTGTTTTTGAAACAGGTTTTTGGAAAACTTTAACCTAATTTTAAACAGAAAATAAGCAACTAGAATTAAATCTAAAAGTAAGGTTTCAATCTTTAGGTTGTCTAAAATGTTGTTCAAGTGGTTTTCCAAAATTTGCGATATCCTGATCGCAAATCGACCGCCAACTTGGCATTTCAGGACAATTTCTAACTTCCAGAAATCGAGATTTTTCTCGGTTTTGGGACTCGGTTTTCGTCGTAACACGAAGCAAAATAAATTAATCTAGTTGAAGGGATTGGTAGACGTATAGGTTGTGTTCGTACCTATTCAAGCGGTTCGTAAAACGGGGGAATAACGTCGAAAAAATCACGACGTGAACATGGCGCCTGCAGCTTCTGCTGCTGTCCCGTTCTCGCGCATGGGTGTGCGCGCGCACGGCCCTGATCGGCGGTCGGCCGCCACGGCGGCGCGGTGGCTACGCGCTGCGCGCGACGGAGGGGCGCGCCCAGGTGGAGGAGGGTGGCGTGCGATTTTCGTTTAGGGTTTCTCTCGGTTTTCTTCGTTCGTCTATGTCTAAATACTTGTTTAAACAGAACTGAAAGGGGGGGCTTCTCGGGTTCACGGGGGATGCTCGGTTTCTGCTTGGGTTTGGGATCACAGTGGGGTGTCCGCTCGGGCTGGGCTCGGCTGGGCCGGGCCTGGCCTGAGTTGGGTTGGGTTTCCTTTCCTTCTTTTTCTTTTTCTTTTTAACTAATATATTATATATATTCGTATATACACTACCATATACATATATACCTTATATATATATATATATATATATATATATATATATATATATATATATTTATATCAATAAATACTCCTTCAACCATAAATATAAATAATATTTATTCACCCATAGCATAAAATAACTCGTGATAAATCTATTTCCTATATATGTATATTTACGCAAAATATTCCTCTTCATATTATTAGTATGATAATAAGAAAAGATAGCTTCAATGATAATATTATAACTATTTATTATGAAAGGCAAGAATTTATATTAATAATATTCTCTGAAATTATTTACTTAATAATTACAATATTCTAGATATATTTATCATACAATGTAGTTGTACCTAGAACTTATATATGCAAGGATATAAAAATACAATCTTTATACAGAATAATACCTAAAATAATTAATTACAATGATACAATAGATATTCAGTATTTAAATATTTATTATAGCTACTTATAATATTTATGGTATCTAATTTCGAATATTAGAAAATATTCGTTAAAACATTAAAATGAAATACAATACCCTCATACCAAAATCCTTCAATGCGAACGTCCTTGGACGTTCCGCATGACTACATATCTTGGGCCGGTCCGGGTCCAGTCCGGTACAACCGGAGCACTTAAATGTCCAATTACTATAATAATAAATAATTAAACTAAACATAATGGTCATGTCACAACTTGGCCTGATTTTCCTAGTTAGGGCATCACTATGGCCTGGCCTTCCTTGGCATGGCTAACACATTAGTCACAGCACGTCACTGCACTATCCGTACCATGATTCCTAGTCGTCTGGTACTTCAAAACTCAACCCTGGCTAAAATCGTCTGTCGTAATAATTAACTAAATAAACATTTATAAAATTCTAAAATCACTATTTTAAATCAAATAAATAATAAAAATATTACTTCAAAAAATATTTTCGGGAAGGGGAGCTACAAATCTACCCACCTTAAAAATAATTTCGTCCTCGAAATTCTAATTCATAACTATTTCTAAAAATTCAAAGTCTATTATTCCCTTAATCTCCACTAATTTAATTTCTCAAAATATTTATGGCCTTCTCTAGTCATTTGGTATTTACGAAATCTCGAGAACTTCTACCCACCTTAGGTCACACTGCTCCCTTGAAATACGGGTCACTAAAATCTTATAATCTTCTAACTAGTGGCTAATAATTCTACCAAAATATCTAGGACATATGGTATCTGTAATCTCTCATATCTACAAACAACCAATTATTCAATAATCAAGTAATATTACAATAACTTAAGAATTTCTGATGGCACGATTTTTCGTTACCCCGAAATAGGAAGAGACGAGAATCAAGAGTACATGAAGGCAAGGGAGAATAATCGAGAATGATTTCGAATAGTTTAGTTCTATAGTCCAATTATGGTGGTATGCATGGGTGAGTGTTACTGGTCTTAATGGGTTCCCAATCTGGACATCACTCGTTGATTTAATGAATCTTGGGTTTCAATCTACATGTACTAGACAAGATCCTAATGATAAAACTATTCCTACTAGATTAGGGTATCCTAGAATAGATTTCTGCTCAAGGGATTGAGCTAGTTGCCAGTCAGGTTGGTCACTAGGTTCACGAAGCCCAAAAATACGCCTTCCGAGACTTTTGTGTTTAAGTAGCACATGAGGCCTCAATTGGGTGGCACACTAGTGGCATATGCGTAGTGGGCTTCGGGTAGACCACAACTATATATTGGGTCGCAGGAATTGAGGCCGTGGTTAAGGCTCTAATGGTAGTTGGAAAGGATACCGGTACTATGGTAAAGGTTATAGCTAGTCTTTTTAACCTGAAAGTTGTAGTACCAAAATAGAGTACAAGAGGACAGGTTTGAGTGGGACATGATATACATAGATGAAGGTGGACTCGTCTAGATCTTGCATATGAAGTTTGTTGGAAGGTAACAGCTAGTCTCGTGCTCCGAATATTAATGGCACGGTCGGGGACACAAAATGATCTAAATGGAAAGTGGGAGTCGATGGGCACTCGTTATCACTCTAATAGAAAACTATTCTAATCAATCGGTAATCTTTGTATATCCCAAGAAGGCTTACAGTCTACCCACCTTAGAAGCTAGGATATGGTGGCAAGGTTCCTGTCACAGGGCTGGCCGATGGTAGCTATACGGGTGTATACCACTCTGTATCTATCTATCAATTGCGAGCTTTCGTCTTCCCAAATCAGTGAAAGACAAAACAAATAAGGAGTTCAAGAGAGGGGTCACCGAGTACGATTACGTGATTCAAAGGTGAAGATATTATTTCAAGAGGGATTGTCAAAGCAGTCGCGGGTGAGATCCTAGATACATCTATACCTCATTCCATGTAGTGTAATTAAATGAAGGGCGAACCAATTGCATCATGGTTGATCAGACCGTAATACAATGATTCTGATTAGACAATATGTTAGCGGGCGTCTCCAATAAACATATGTCTTGGATCAAGCTCGTTAAAAGAGTAAACTTGCAAAACTAGGTTATGATAGCAGCATTGGTCAAGATAGTAAAAATATAAGTAGGCGAGATTTTTGGAAAGGAGGCACAAGTAATTCGAGTTTTGTGAGAATCAAAATCTAACTCGAGATTCTGTACACGAATGACAGAATCAGAAATTATAAACTAAATCCTTACAGCAAAAGAGAATGTAAATAGGCAATTCTAATTTATGATATAAGGTCTATATCTAATAAAGCAAAAGAAAATTAAACAGTTCCTCAAGATCAAAGCCTTAATTATAGGTAAGCCTAACTTACCAAGTGAATAGCATATCCGCATGGGGTCATATTGTCATATAAAAAAATAATAGCGTTTCTATAGAGAACGGGCAAGTTATCTGAATTCAAAAAATAGCATAGCCTATCTAACAACCTTAACTACCCAATTAGTCAAATAATTAAGGGACCCTTATCCTAGTTATTCGCCTAAATTTTTTTAATCTTAATTGTGAATGAGCATTTTTTGAGCGCAGGCTCGCAATAGTACGACTAACGTACCATCACGAGTTCGCAATCTTTTACGAAGACTGACCTGCATGGGCCACCACAAAAACTTGTCATGACCCGCACCCGCTTTTCGGATACGAGACGTGTCCAAGCCAGCCTACGCCGCAGAGTCGGCGGTAGAACGCTGTCAAGCCCGCAAGAAAATAAATGCTCAAAAATAAACATTTGCTGCTCATTCACATTTCTAATTTATTACAACGTTTACAATTAAAGAAAATACAAGATTTTACAATTAATGAAATTGATACAACTGTTTTCTATTTCTAGGTCGTCTTCAGCATACCCAAGTCTTCCAGTGCTAAGAATGATCGCGGCTAAACCTGAAAAATGTTGGTTATCCAGTCAGGATTAGAACAAGTACACAAACCGACGGTAATGCAAAACACAATAGAATTAACAAGACACGAAAATAGCATATGAGAAATGAAAGCTGTAGAAAACTGATGACATAGCACGATAGAGAAATAAATAAGAAAAAACTAATAAAAGACATCTATCTAGGTGGTGTGAAATATCCGTTTCAACATGTGGACGGCTAGGGGGTAAATAAGACACACTGCACGTGTCGTGCGCAGTGGCTAGCATTCACGAGAGACACTGGGATAGTTCTGGGTAGTCCACATGTTTACTAAGATATTTACCCTCCCGACTACTCCGTGTGACGAGCGTGTCAACAAGCAGCAAGATATATATATATAGACATGAAATAAGAAAACTACTATGAATCGAAAAGCAATCAGAAAGTGCACTTGCCTGAGGTCCTTAGCTGGAGAAACCAAAATACCATACCACTCAATGAGCCACAATCAATCAACACATGTAGAAGTCTCCAGATGCTGAAATAAATAGTACCAACGTTCTCAGAATAGTCAATTTAGCTAGGATTGCCTGTCCTTAAGTCCAATTCTGGACACAGGGGCAAAACGGTAATTTCGGGCAAAAACGATGTCCGCCGTTGGACCCGCTTTGCACCGAAATGCGTGCCAGAGTCAACGGTCTCTAAAGTCGTCAAACTATATGTCTACGGATCCAGTTTTCTGATACGAACCCAACCGTATGTCCAGAGTTGGATTTCGGCGGGCCGTGCACAAAATCGTCCGTTAAGTGGGACCGTGGGGCCCGCAAAACGACGTTGGATTCAACTGTCTCAGAATCGGACCAAACTTGGCATGCAGGACCAGAAAAATGATACGGTCCTGATGGCGTAAGTTTCGTCTCGATCTGATGAGCGTGTACAAAGTAATTGGAGAATTTGCAAAGTGCACGATACGGAGAATTTTGACGGATACGCATCAAATTCGTCGCGCACACTCGACCAAATTGAATTCCGTCAAAGCCCACACGACCACGAAGTCGTTACGCAGCTTTCGATACTTACGGTGCGCGACCACGTCGCCCGGATTGGCAGGACGCACGTCGTGTGGATGATTTTTTTTGTTTTTGAAACAGGTTTTTGGAAAACTTTAACCTAATTTTAAACAGAAAATAAGCAACTAGAATTAAATCTAAAAGTAAGGTTTCAATCTCGGTTAGGTTGTCTAAAATGTTGTTCAAGTGGTTTCCCAAAATTCGCGATATCCTGATCGTAAATCGACCGCCAACTTGGCGTTTCAGGACAATTTCTAACTTCCAGAAATCGAGATTTTTCTCGATTTTGGGACTCGGTTTTCGTCGTACACGAAGCAAAATAAATTAATCTAGTTGAAGGGATTGGTAGACGTATAGGTTGTGTTCGTACCTATTCAAGCGGTTCGTAAAACGGCGGAGTAACGTCGAAAAAATCACGGCGTGAACATGGCGCCTGCAGCTTCTGCTACTGTCCCGTTCTCGCGTATGGGTGCGCGCGTGCACGGCCCTGATCGGCGGTCGGCTGCCACGGCGGTGCGGTGGCTACGCGCGCGCGCGGCGGGGGGGCGCGCCCAGGTGGAGGAGGGTGGCGTGCGATTTTCGTTTAGGGTTTCTCTCGGTTTTCTTCGTTCGTCTATGTCTAAATACTCGTTTAAAAAGAACTGAAAGGGGGGGCTTCTCGGGCTCACGGGAGATGCTCGGTTTCTGCTTGGGTTTGGGATCACAGTGGGGTGCCCGCTCGGGCTGGGCTCGGCTGGGCCGGGCCTGGCCTGAGTTGGGTTGGGTTTCCTTTCCTTCTTTTTCTTTTTCTTTTTAACTAATATATATATATATATATATATATATATATATATATATATATATATATATATATATATATATATATATATATTCGTATATACACTACCATATACATATATACCTTATATATATATATTTATATCAATAAATACTCCTTCAACCATAAATATAAATAATATTTATTCACCCATAGCATAAAATAACTCGTGATAAATCTATTTCCTATATATGTATATTTACGCAAAATATTCCTCTTCATATTATTAGTATGATAATAAGAAAAGATAGCTTCAATGATAATATTATAACTATTTATTATGAAAGGCAAGAATTTATATTAATAATATTATCTGAAATTATTTACTTAATAATTACAATATTCTAGATATATTTATCATACAATGTAGTTGTACCTAGAACTTATATATATGCAAGGATATAAAAATACAATCTTTATACAGAATAATACCTAAAATAATTAATTACAATGATACAATAGATATTCAGTATTTAAATATTTATTATAGCTACTTATAATATTTATGGTATCTAATTTCGAATATTAGAAAATATTCGTTAAAACATTAAAATGAAATACAATACCCTCATACCAAATTCCTTCAATGCGAACGTCCTTGGACGTTCCGCATGACTACATGTCTTGGGCCGGTCCGGGTCCAGTCCGGTACAACCGGAGCACTTAAATGTCCAATTACTATAATAATAAATAATTAAACTAAACATAATGGTCATGTCACAACTTGGCCTGGTTTTCCTAGTTAGGGCATCACTATGGCCTGGCCTTCCTTGGCATGGCTAACACATTAGTCAAAGCACGTCACTGCACTATTCGTACCATGATTCCTAGTCGTCTGGTACTTCAAAACTCAACCCTGGCTAAAATCGTCTATCGTAATAATTAACTAAATAAACATTTATAAAATTCTAAAATTACTATTTTAAATCAAATAAATAATAAAAATATTACTTCAAAAAATATTTTTGGGAAGGGGAGCTACATCTAATGAGTTTAGATAGGGTTACCTATTGGTTGTTCTTCCTCAAGAAAACTCCTAAAATGAGGATTTCTCCTTGCTAGCCCAATGCTCCAATTTGCTCCAAAGCTGAGGTTTCTCTCCATGGATATGAAATAGAGCTGGATTAGGAACTAATGCAAAAGACTAGAGGGGAAAAGGAATTAAAATGAAGAAACTAGGGCTTGAGGAAGATTCCTATACCTCTCCTTCTTCAAAATATTGAAACATAACAAAAGAGGCTACAACTAATGGAAGAGGCATTATATAGGGGTGGGATTCCCTATGTTGGCTGGCCAAAACTCTAGGGTTAGGGTTTTAGTTAGTTGGGCCATGGGCCTCCCTCTCTTGGTGGGTTTCTAGGCTTCCTAGTTAAAGGTCTAAAATACCTTATTCTAACTAATAAGCCCAAAGCAATTATCTATCAATTTCCAACCATGACTTAAACTAACAAGTCCCACTTAGTCTATAGGTTAAGTCTCACTTCTAGGTTAGGTCCATTCTAGGTTAAAGACTAACAAGACACCAAGCAATTATTTAATTAATAATAATTTCATATACATTCCAATAAATTCTAATAAATCCTTATTAAATTCAAATAAATTCAAAATGACCAAAATACCCTCAAGTTAAAAATGATAAATGAATTACCCTAATCACATGGCTAGCCTCTAGGTCACGCTGTCTCTAGGGTTACACTAGTAAAACACCAAAATCACAAGTCATGATTTTAAATAGTTTTAAAAATGATTAAAAATCACCAAAAATCATATTATCATTTAAATATCATAATTAAATAAATTAAAACACAAAATTCAAAATTACCCTCATTTTAGAAAACTGGGTGTTACATACCCACCTTAGAAAAATTTCGTCCTCGAAATTTAAGATGGTAGTACTACTTCTAGATCAAACATAGTCAAGGGTCAACCACTAGTCAATTTGTCAACATCCAAGTACTTGATCATCAACTGGTCAACTTCTTAGGGTTTTACCTATGCTAGCTATCTAGGTGTTGGCAACTAGAGATTAGCAAAAGAAAAAAAAAACTCTAAAATAGGCTAACTCTTAACTTTCCAATCTTATCAAGTCACCCATAACTAAATACTCATAATCTAAGCACACAAATCCCAATACCATATATACATAAGCTCAAGAACAACAACCCACTATATATATCCTAAGTATATCATCTATATATCCATACATATATAACTGATCATCAAGGGTTAAAGTAGACTAAACTTAACTTATAAGGAACTGAACAAATGCTCAGAATTTAGGCTAAGGATGAATGATCTGAAACATCAATGTAGGCAAAAGGAATGATGCTAAGGAGACTGAATTTATAAGAAAAGGGACATGACATCTAGTGAAGGGTCTGCACACTGCCTATAAAGGTTGATCTATCATGCTTGAACTCATCACAAGGAGAACTTAACTAAAATAGGAAACTGAACCAATATAGGCTAAACAACATGTTTATAATTCTACACAACAATGGCATATAGATACCAACCAACCCATATCCCATATGCCAATACCATCTGCAATCTATCTATATATATAGACCTCTCAGTCTTAGGTGAACTACAACTATACTCAAGAACAGGCTCTGGTCATGGGTGCCTTACTG
The DNA here is from genome assembly GCA_029216955.1 of Iris pallida. NCBI lineage: Eukaryota > Viridiplantae > Streptophyta > Magnoliopsida > Asparagales > Iridaceae > Iris > Iris pallida. The sequence continues at coordinate 200,573 of JANAVB010007440.1, read as the reverse complement.
GAAAGGACAAGGAAAAATAATAATAAATCATCAAGGCTGCAGAGCAGACTAACATCCTCTATAAAAATTGGTAGGTATTATAAATAACAGGGAATCATCTACAATGGGTTACTATTCTAATACCAATGCTAACTATCATCTCTAGGGTACAGACACTCTACAAGTCATCATGTCATTATACTATGAAAGAACTACATATGAATAAGCTATACAAAACTAAAATATCCTTACTCCTAATTTATTTGATGATAGAATACAATTATAACAACAGAAGGGTACGATAGAGATGATATATTTAAAAACCTTCTCAAGATACAGTCTGATAATCATATACGTCTGTCCAAAATCATGTTACTCAGAGCCCTCGCCAGGCTAGTAAGCAAGGCTGCGATAAACGATAGATTCCATAACTGGGGCATGCACCTCTATAATCATGTAGTCTGGAATTCTCGCTATGTCGACTAGTATAGCTGCGAGAAACTCCAAATCTCATAACCAAGATACGTACATCCGAAGTCAGGTCTCTATGTTTCCGCCACACCAGCTAATATGGCTGCGATAAACTACAGGTTCCATAATCAAGTAGACGTTTTACCATCCCTGTTATTCCTGTCAACATATATTATCAGAAAATATCGTAACTCAGGCCATAAAATTTATCTCGATAGAAAAATCAAAATCAACAACGATCCATCAAAATCAAATTAAATATTCAAGGAGTGAGAGCGAACAAAACAAGGGAAAGGATTTCAAATTGAAGTTTAAATAAGATTCTCAAGGGTCGTCCCAGGAATCTCTCAAGGAATCCTAACTGTGATTGAGTACCTTCAAAATATATCATAATCCTACTACAGGCTGTAGTGATACTCTAGTTCGAATACCACTACATAAACTCGACCTGCGTGGGCCACCACTAAAAATATGTCACGACCCGCACCCACTGTGAGGGTACGAGAACGTAACAACGCCCAGCCTACGTCGTAGTGTCGACGGTAGAACGCTATCCTAGGTCACAACATCTAACAATATAAGGTACCTGAACAGTATATACACTCCGAATGGAGGTGACATAACAGAACAGTCTCAATCACATCTAAGATAGATACAGAATAGTAAAGGTAGATAGATAGATCAAAACCTCGATGTCATACAAATAAGAGAGGGAGAATCTAAGTTTCTAAGATAACAACTCAAGAAACATCCAGCTCAATACAAGTCTCTAATATATGCAACATCTCAGAACAACAACTGAAAGTCAAATAAACAATGCTGAAAAGAAAGATAAAGCCTAGCTGTCTAGCCTAGACTATGGGAGTAGCATCCTGTACTGCAACTGGGTCCTCCAGAGGAACTAAGTCGCAGGTGTCGTCTAAGCCTGCTCCGTAATAGGTGGTACATAGGGTCTCATCCTCATCCTCTGTAATATTTTCAACATGTCAAGTCAGGATAGGAGCGAGCACAATACATCTCACGCAGTTCATATCAAGTTAGGAAAAATAAAGCATACAATAGAATAAGATACGTGAAACGCTGAAAGAGAATATATGAAGTAAAGGAGATAACTGTAAGGAAATATCTACTATAAAAAGAGAACTAGCAGTGACTAGTGAGTCAGAATAGAATATAAACATGTGAATGGCATAGGAGATTCATGACTATAGCTAACAGTGATTCATGACTACAGCTACTTGGATAATATTCACATGCCTATTTCTACTGCCCCATCCCCAATCAATACACAAGGATCTGTTCAAGTTATGTTAAGATTTGTGAAACTTTACATGGCTCATAAAATGAGTGATACATGAAGGTGATTCATGATGGCTCCGTAAACATGAGCGTACATGTGTCACAAGCGATTCGTGAATCAATGAAAGTATAGAGATACGTGATGATTCGTGAAACGCACAAAAGATGCAGTATCCGATGCTCCCGAGGGGGATAACATCTCATAAAAAGATCCATATAGTACCAATCCGTGCTACCAACGTGTCAGCATCAAGTAAAGTAATCTAGAGCAAGAATATAATCCTGGCAAGTATGAAACAGTCAGAGAATGTACTCGCTTGATAACTGAATGTTCGAAGAGGGTGTACTACCTGAGGAGAGGTGTCTGTCTCCTAATCAGAGCAACACAAGTTACAACATATCTAAAATAGAGAAATAGACTGCTACAATGCATCTACAGGATGTCTAGGTCAATTCTAGACTAAAGTGAACCCTAGTCAACTTCAGTCAACTATCTAGTCAAAGCTAGGTCAACTTGGTCAACCTACACTCAATCAAGTCTCACTAGGCCTAACCTTGTCTACCCTAGCATCCACACATACCAATCCAAGGCTATACAAGCCAACACAAGTCACATATCAAGATATATCACTTTCATGCATATTCAATATTATATATATATATATATATATATATATATATATATATATTATATATATATATATATATATATATATATATATAAGAGAAAGGAACTAACATGTAAAGCTATGTATGTGTGTGAACATGGAGGTGTACATGAAAAGAGAAATCAACACTAGTTATGAGTTTATACTACACATGGCACAAAGCTAACCCATCTTCATTACGCATGTATTTATACTTAACATGCATGGCTACAAGTATACATCTATATACATATACACATGGAGAGTTTGAGAGAGCTATGTAAATAGGCAATTGTGTGTGTGTGTATGTGTATATGAGAGTGTGAGGAAACAGTGTGTACATAGTAATGTGTGTGTGTGCATGTTTCTGTGTACAGGAATGTGTTTAGCATGTTCATGTGTGTGTGTGTTAGATAGGAATGTGTGTGACAGGGAAAAATGAGTGTCATGTATATATAGATGTAGATAACCTCAGATTTAATTATGACAGTTAGAGTGGCAAATCCTAGGTTTTAGTTATGTGTGTGAATCATTCCATGGGGTTCTTGTATAGGCCTGTATGTTTGTGTTCAAGAGAACCTAGGTGACAGTGAATACATGTGTGTGTGTGTCTAAATGTGTGACAGGAAAATAAGAGAAAACAGCCCAGATTTTTGTGTGTGTGTGATTTCATGAGTGTCCTGTGTACAGGGAATAGATAGGTGTGTAACATGAATGTAAATCAGTGTGTATAGGGAAATAGATGACAGGAATAGGTAAATCTCAGATTTCAGTTTAATGAAGTGGCATTCAGTTGCTCCCAGGTTCATCTCAATGCAAGTGTCTCAGGAATTTGAGACAGTGCATTACAAACACAGGAAGCAACAGTATCTTAGTGTCTCATTTATTGGAATTTAAACAGTGTAACATGGAAAGTACAGGGTCAATCCCAGGTTCATACAAAATAGTTTAATATTAACTTGCCACTCATTCTCAGGTTCAAACATTGAATCTCAGTAAACACCATATAAAATTTTAGAAATAAATTCCTAACTAATCTTAGTTTAACTCTAACAGTGAATCAATATTCACATATATGAATTCTCATGTATTCCTTTAATCTGTTAAACAAAACTAATTTCAGTTTAATTCCTAACAAAACTAACATATAATACATTTCAAACATTCTCAGGAATCTCATAGACAGTGATACATGGTGTCTAAGTGTTCATGTGTTCTGGGAAAACAGTGCCTATGTGTTCATCCCAGTCTCAGGAAATGTGTTCAGACAGTTTTATCAGGTTTCTGAGGAAAATAAGTGAACTCAGGAAACTCCCAAGCCATATTTTGAAACCCATAGTTCAACCTAGATCACAAATAACCATGTAGGCTATTCCTTAACATGTAGGTGAATCAAACAACTACTAAACTGATTAAAATCAGCAAGAAAAATGCAAACTCAGGAAATACAAAATTAATTTGAAGTTTAATAGCAAATTTTAACCCAAAAATCAAATTGACAATTATCACTCCAAACTTGATTCCAACAACCCATAGCCTCACACAATTCAATTGAACATGGACTATAACTGTAACACATGTAGGTGATCTAAATCAACATTTAAGAAATTACAAAACTCAGAAAAATGGATTTAAACTCAGGAACAAAGCAATTCAGTTTAAGGAGTATCAGGAAAAATGGGGAATTTAAAATTCGAACATCAAAATCAGTTTAATACTAAGAATTAATGCTTGGTAATGTGAGTGTCATATGTGTTGGTGTCAGCCATAACCAAACGTGTCCACCCAGTGGACACAAGCGTGTCCAAACACCCAAACATTACACAGACACAAAACTGCATACACAATCATCGTGCACGCGTGTCGTGGCCTCGTGCATACGACACACGACACACGAGGCCCTGTACTCGTGTCCCTATGTTCACCCAACATAGGGCAACACATTCGTGTCCCTGAAATGTCACCACGACGTGTCTACGAGGGACACGAACCCCGTGTCAGGAGCCACTGTTCGCACGTGTGCGTGACAGTGCAAATTCCGTACAGGTGGGTTTTCTCTCAATATACCCGATAATATTACCTGAAAATTTGTCAGTGTAGTGTCAGACACATGGCCTAGGTGTCCACAAAATTTTGTGTCCATACGTGCTGTGTCGTGTCCGCTACAGTGCCCGAGCAGCAGGGCACTGTGCGCAGCCTGCTGCGCGCATGTTCGTGTCCTCGTGCTGACATGATACGACACTAAACCCAACTCAGTGCAACACAAAATTAGACACAACACATAGCACTACAAATTTAGTCAATTACATTTCAAAAATAGTGAAATAATCATGAGTGTGGCATTTCATCAAACACTTATACCTAGGTGTTGATATGTGTCCGATACGGACACGAAATGGACACGATTCGACACAAATCCAATACCTACGGCTAGGGGACACCCGGGGCTATGCAAATATGCAAAGAAATCGAAAATCTAATGAGTTTAGATAGGGTTGCCTATTGGTTGTTCTTCCTCAAGAAAACTCCTAAAATGAGGATTTCTCCTTGCTAGCCCAATGCTCCAAATTGCTCCAAAGCTGAGGTTTCTCTCCATAAACATGAAATAGAGCTGGATTAGGAACTAATGCATAAGACTATAGGGGAAAAGGAATTAAAATGAAGAAACTAGGGCTTGAGGATGATTCCTATACCTCTCCTTCTTCAAAATGTTGAAACATAACAAAAAAGGCTACAACTAATGGAAGAGGCATTATATAGGGGTGGGATTCCCTATGTTGGCTGGCCAAAACTCTAGGGTTAGGGTTTTAGTTAGTTGGGCCATGGGCCTCCCTCTCTTGGTGGGTTTCTAGGCTTCCTAGTTAAAGGCCTATTCTCAAAACACCTTATTCTAACTAATAAGCCCAAAGCAATTATCTATCAATTTCCAACCATGACTTAAACTAACAAGTCCCACTTAGTCTATAGGTTAAGTCTCACTTCTAGGTTAGGTCAATTCTAGGTTAAAGACTAACAAGACACCAAGCAATTATTTAATTAATAATAATTTCACATACATTCCAATAAATTCTAATAAATCATATTAAATTCAAATAAATTCAAAATGACCAAAATACCGTCAAGCTAAAAATTATAAATGAATTATCCTAATCACATGGCTAGGCTCTAGGTCAAGCTGTCTCTAGGGTTACAATAGCAAAACACCAAAATCACAAGTCATGATTTTAAATAGTTTTAAAAATGATTAAAAATCAACAAAAATCATATTATCATTTAAATATCATAATTAAATAAATTAAAATACAAAATTCAAAATTACCCTCATTTTAGAAAACTGGGTGTTACACCTGGGTTTAACCGGACCGGACCGGGTTGAACCGGGCCGGGACGGGCTTCCGAATCAAAAGAACAAACCCGGCCCAGACCCGAGGAGGGAAGGGGCCGAGCCGGGCTGGCCCAGACCGGCTTTGACCGGGCCGGGGCCGGGGCCGGGCCCGGACCGAAAAATGGGCCACGTGGCCCATCTCACACCTCGACCGTAACCACTTAAGTTAGAATTATTTAGTTATAAATAAATTCTATTAGATAGTTATTTTTTAATAATTAATGGAGTATTTAGGTATTTGTTTAGTTATTTATTATTGTTATTATTTGATTTATTTAAATGGATGATGATATACATTCAGTTTGGACAATTCACTTTTGAGCCTTTTCTAAATTGCATTGTATAGACTTGTAGAAGCTTGTGTGTTGCATGTAAAATATTTTTTCTTCTTTCTAAAATTATCATAATAAAATTTAAATATTTAAATTTAAATTAAGATTTGTTATATATATATTTATATTTAATCAAGATCTATAGAAATTTAATTTAAATTTAATTATAATTTGTTATGTATATATGTGAATAAAAGAGGGGGTATTCGGTTATGCTGAAGAAAAATAAAATGGGGGTATTCGGTTATGTCGAAGAAAATAAAAAAGTATATTCGGTTATGCAGAAGAAAAAGCGAGGAACTTTAAAATTATAATTTTTCTTAATTTTTTAAATTAAATGGTTGATGATAAACATACAGCTTCAGGGTCGGCCCTGAGATTCAGAGGGCCCTGTTTATATAAGACCCTATTTTATGGGGGAAAAAATTGATGTCATATATTAATGGTGCTAAATTAAATTTAATTCTTCTTACAAAAATGACCAATGTGTATAAGTAAAAATAGTAAGAAATTATCGTTTAGCTTTCATGTATTGAAAGGAATTGTATCAACCGAACGACTATAACGTCAAAATATTTGAAAAGTACTACTCAAATCTAAAAAATGTACAAAAATTTATTTGCAGAAGAAGCTTGTTAGCAAAGAGAAAAAGGAGCATGTTTATCAAAATGCACAATATACATACTATCAAGAAATTTTTTTGATTCGAATGAATTTTGGTTTGAATCATCTTTTATTTTTCAGAAACTCGTGTTTTACTTTTTATGATTACGTTCAGAATTTTACCAAGTTATTTTTACCAAGTTCCAACTTTATATTTATTTTTCGCAAAAGTTATAGGTTTCCGGCATGTAAAAGCTATTTTAACAAAACAAATTCAAATGATACGCATCAAAAAAATTAAAATCGTACTTATCCAAAAAAATTGAGTTTTACTTACTAATTAAAATTTTGTTCAACAATATATCAAATTATTTCATGGAACATGTATTCTTTTCTAGTAGAGGCTAGAGGTTTTTGGATATAAAAGCTATTTATTTATTTTAATAAAATAGAGATGTAAGGGATTGAACCATGTACCTCCCACAAGCAAAACAAGCACTTTGTGCAAGTAAGGTATTTAAAAAATATTCATAAAACATAGATGTAGGGTATTGATGGAGGAACTTAGCGTTAATGGTATTGCTAAGACGACTTTAGAGAAGATATAGCACTTAAGGCCTAGAAACACCCCGAGCCCTACAATGTTACTTGGGTTGATAAGACTGCACACTCTGTCACTCAAAGATGCTTGGTTTCCATAAACTTTTCTTCGTCTTGTGAAGATAGCATATGGTGGGACGTCCTTCCTATGGACGTTGTGCACATTTTATTGGGAAGACCGTGGCTTTATGACCTAGATGTTACTAATTTTGGGAAGAGCAACACGTATATGTTCACTCATAAAAATAAAAAGGGTGTGTTGTATCCTTCTAAACCTATGGAGTTTCCAATTGGGCCCAAGCCCGACCCAGAAACGTCTAAAGCGAGCAAGAGAGCGATCCACCTGGTGAACAAAAGAGAGTTTATCCATGAGAGGAATAAGGTGGGACTTGTATATGCTATTTTCACCACTAGTCTTGCACCTGTCACTACCACAATACTAGATAGGGGGTTATTTTTATCATTTTATATTATTTATATTGTATACGTAGTTACTTAATTAATTGCTTGTGAAGGTTGTATTTATTGGTAGACTAGTCTATTTATTGGACCCTTGATTTATGGACCTATTTGGACTAGACATGACACTTGGACCTACGATTTAGGTTGGACACAACTAGACTCATTAAAATCATAAATAGGTCAAGATTAGGGCTAGAATTAATCAAGCATTTAGGCTAGAAACTTACCTACATTAACTTAAACTCTTCATGGCAGCATGAGGGCATTATGGACATTTTCCATAAGCTTCTAGGGTTCCCTACATGGCTGGTCATAAATGAATAGGAGGCTCATTTTTCCTCATTTTATTTTTAGTTCAAAAACCCTAGTTTAGAGCCTCCGCAAAACCTCTCCATTTCCCACTCATTCCTCTACCAAAAACCCTCCAAACTCTCTCAAATCTTCACCCATTATTCATCCTAGAAGGCTTGGAGCTCGGTGTCACATCCCAGAACCAGAATACTGGCAAGTAGGGACGGAACAGGCCAGCTACGTAATGCCAAAGTACTCTAGTACTCTGAAATAACGTACAAGCTGTCAAGACATGGGGGTTACTACTACAAGCCAACAACCAATCCTAGGTAAGCGATCCTAGGTATCTCAATCACAGATAAATACGCAAAGTACAAGAAGTATGATCATCAGATATAAAATAGTAAAGCGTCCCAAACGATATATATACATGGATGATCATTAAGCTAGTAATACAAAGTGAAGAACTAACAAGAGTAATAGTTATACATGATAAGCTCTAACTATAGTCTAGAATACACACATCATGTTTAGGCCCGTAGGCTATATGTCAAGATCCCAAAACACGAGATAAACACGTCAAGATCCCAAAACACGAGATAAACACGTGCTCGGAGGCTAAACACCACATAAGAATAATGTACAAATCAAGTGGAAGAATGAAACAAGAAACCCACTCAGGTACTCTGGTGCCCCGGGTAGTCACCGTCGAGTAGAAGGTACGAAAGATCCTCTGGTCTCCTCTATCAGATTTGGCAAACCAAAACCAGTGGGGTCAGACCCCCAATAGCAAGTACCACAAAGGAAGCCAAAGCTATGAACTATAACCAGCAATAAATAATATATCAACGGCTAGAGACAGAAATAAGTAAATGCGGATCGAGATTCGTGCACTACCAATGCGCTTATCCCGAGAATTGAAAAGACAATAAGCAAAGCAACCTAGAACATAGGGTAAATAACATGTGACATAATGTAAACTGTGGACATGTAAGATAAAAGGAAACGTATGAACAGGTGAGATAAATTAAACATATGAGCATGTAAGAGAAATGGTACATGTGAGCATGTTAGATAATTAGGACATATGGACATGTTAGATAACTGGAACATGTGAGCATGTTAGAACTATATAGAATGACAATGATAAGATGACTTAGGAACTATTCCGGAATCCAAGTTACAAACCGTAAACCAAACAAGGATCGGGTTGTAACCCTTCTTCTGAACAGAACTTAGTCTCTAATCATTGTGTAGCATATAGATCATGTATGGTGTATGAGTACTGAATAGGACGACTAATGACTTGATGACTTGGGAACTAATCTGGAACCCAGGTTACAACCCGTAAACCAAACAAGGACCGGGGTTGTAACCCTTCTCCTGAATAGAACTTGGTCTCTAATCATTTAGCGACAAAGTAAAGCATAACAATAATGTACTGAAATAAATATAGGGACACTGCCTAGAAAAAACTAGACTCACTACAGGAAAAATACCTTTTTACGGCGTACAATGTATGCCGTAAAACACTTTCCACGGCGTACATACGCAAGCCGTATTAGCCCTCACCGTAAAAACCTGATAGTTAGACAACATATATGGCGTACCGTCTAAAGTCATTTTTGTACGCCGTCTTTTATTATTCACGACATCCATTTTATGTCGTTAAAATGAAATTACGGTGTGTTCCTGCACGTCGTTAATAAAAATTTATGAAATACTTTACATGTCGTTAATATATTATTTATGACATTCTATTGCACGTCTTTAATGCACAAAGCACGACATGCTATAACATGCCACAAATAATAGTAAATTATGACATTTATTATATGCCATGAAAAGTATAAAATACCCATCTATTAGGGCATATTTTGTATGCCTTATATTCTCTTTAATTTTTTTTAAAGGTCCTGCCTTTTTGTGCAATCCATTTACCTTTGACAAATCACAAAACAGATAATATGCACAACAATTATGAAAGATAATAACACATTGAAGCAATAATATCTAATGATCCAAAATCACATTAAAGTATACACAATTATTGTTGCAAAGACTAATTTTCATTGAAACCATAATAATGTCAAATCATGTGAATACAAATCACCAACTAAAATGTCACAAAATTGTGGCCATAAAATAATTCTATATATACAAAATATGTTGATTCCTTCATTCCATTCACAATCAAGCGCCAGCATAATTAGTGTAATCTTTCAATCACCTCTAGCTGCTTCTGTAAGAGAAAAAGCTTCGCTAAGAATGTCTGAAGTATTATAGAGGGAAACATCCTTCTCCCTTTTCTCAGCATTTGAGAGAATCTCAGTGACATTCTGAGGCAGCATCCTGGAAAAAGAAGGCAACTGTCACTATCTCCAACAGCTAAAGCATTTGAAATATAATTTCCAGTAGCTCAAGCATTTAAAATACAATCTCCTGTGATACACAGGAGAAAAGGAAGAAAGCAGGTTTAATTGGAAACATGAATGGACATGTTTTGCCGGAGATGTCATCCACTATTTGCATCAAATATATCACATTGAGAAGTGGGAAATTAAGTTAAATAGGCATAAGATAACAGCCTCAAATGGCGATAAGCATATTGAGAAATTTTAAGAGTTTGACTAGTTTTGAAGATTTAATTCTATTGCTAGGACATGTATTGAAGGAAACAACCAAATGTAGGGGGTTTTGTTTGAAAAAGTAACCAAAACAGTTGGATGATCATCTACAAAGTGAATTTACACCAGTAGAAATATGATTAATTAGTTTTAGGGACAGTGCACACAACCTGTACCAGCATACTATAGTACCCCTGAGTAATACAAGAGATGCATATTACAACACCCTTTGCAGGATATATATAATTAAGTTTCTATGATATAATTAAGTTTTAGGGACAGTGCACACAACCTGTACCAGCATACTATAGTACCCCTAAGTAATACAAGAGACACATATCACAACCTGTACCAGCCAAAGTTATCAAAATGGCCAGTTTTGTTCTGACTATGTGCTACACACTTATGAATACACATGTACGGTTGTAAGCATAAGAGGAAAATTATACCTCCTACATCACGAGAACTCCGGATTGTTAGAATGCAGTCAAGTTCAGAGATTCTGCACGCAAAATGCACTAAGAAGGTTTCAACTTTCAACATGACAAAGTCTTATTGATTTAGTAAGGTGTAAATTTCACAAGGGGATAAAGGTTTTGAAGTTGGGTTTTGATTTATAATTGTCATACAAAGTTTTCTTGCTGGTAATATTATAGTATATGTGAACTATATGATGTATGCATGGTCAATCAAGGAATCAACCAACATAAATTTGCCAAGTTCCTAAGATTTATATGCAATCTCCATTGGTGCAAAGTTTTAAATATACTGTTTCTGAATAAATAGTGGCTTCCATTTTTGGACTTACATTTTTACTTGTATATACAATTTGCATGTGTTTTTATAATATTAATAGAGTGGTAGATGAGATTAGTTGGATCACTCTAGACATTAATGCAGTATTTTCTTCATTGGTCATGGATGATATAAATCTTTCAGTTGCTGTATGGTTATCACATTCTTTAATAATGGAATCTGGGATATGATCTGTCATTGGATTCTGATTGAGATGCATAGTAGGTTCATTCATGGCATAAACCATGAGTTAACTCTTTTGTGTTATATGCAGGAGAGAGATAATATTAAATATGAGACGGAATACAGGAAGGAATGGTGTACTGTTCTTTGCCAGGAAATTCACACATCCTGCAGCCCTTAAGCTAATATTTAAATGTGCCAAACTTGCAACAGCAATGCAGAGACATCAATCTGTATATAGGATGTACTCCAATATGCGATAACATATATTGAACTGTAAACTAATAATTCCAAAAATTAAACAAATTTATGAATCTACTCACCTTTTACTGAACAGAGAGGGAGGATTGAAGGCTAGGATACAGGAAGATACTGAAAGTTGGGTGCAAGCAGGAAGATACTGCAAAATTAGTGTCCAGTGTCAGCATAGGCAGAATAATAAGTAGGTGCAAGTATACAATGATTGATGATAAACAGAATCGTTATTCATGCTCCAATCCATATGCATTTAACAAACACTTTTAGCTAATAATATGGTCAAATAAAGAGTAGTCATATTACCTTTACCTCATAAGTCTCACCACTAATCAAATTTGATATACTTGATAGGCCACGCGATCGTACTTGATAAAGCCTCATGTAGAAGAAAAAACTCACGGGTCGGCCGATACAAAGTCACCTCATAATCAATTACTTCATGAACCCAAAGTTTATAGCACTCTTGTCCTATAGCCATATGATGGACCAAATCTTTGGGATTTCTAGATGCAATCTCGCCAATTGCCACAACTTCTGAACCCGTCTCCCAATTCAATAATTTGCATTTTGTCCCAATGCTAGGAGAACTTGGAACTTCTGCATTTACTTTTTCCCGCCTTATTTCGGCTCTCTCTTGGTTGGTAGAACTTTGAACCCCATTGTTTGAGTTATCCTTTCTCACCGTGTTTGAGTTTTCTATTTGCTACATGAATGAAAAAAATACATTAACTATTGAACATATTGGTTTGTACTAAAGAATAAAGATAACTATTCGAAGTATAAAACTTACAATGTTATTATTCCCAATAACCTTTTCAGCGATGCTTTTGACAAAAATTTTCAATTCATTCAACTCACTTTCTAATCTATTGAATTTATCACGATGATATTTTTGGCCTTCTACTTCTGAAGGAGTCGCCCCAAAGCCAAGTCCTTTTACTTTTTCTCGTCGCTCAGGGCTAATTACTCTTGAAACCGCTTCATCTTGAAGAGAACTTTTTTCTGATGGTGTTGCTGACTTATGAATCTCTTCTACGTCATCCTTATAAAATTGAACATAGATAATTTTAGAATGATATAACTGAATAACCAAATGATAAAAAATATAAACGGAAATATAACAAAAAATTTTGAGCCTCTAAACTCAATGTACCCGTCTTCCTCTTATGTCCTTTGATCCAAACATCAACTCTTTGTATAGAATTAGGATTATCACTTTGTTGACGCTATAAGACATTTTTTTGAGGTAACAAAGGTGAGTAAAAATCAATAAGACTAATGAAATGACTTGTGTAACAAAACAGATTTTTAGGCAACAAGCAGATTATCACTTAGTTACCATTTCTTCCTCTAGACGAGCATATCCCTTACGACTCGTTGTATGCAGCAAAGTTTGACTTCTCCTCATCTTCTTGAATTTTTCACTTCTTTCCTTTATTACATTTGAAATATATTACATCATTTAGCAATAGCAAAACATTTATAGCAAAAAATACAATGAAACCAACAATATTTACCTTAAATTCTGGAGTACTTCTCTTGATTACAAATGTCTTCCAATCTTTAAAGGATGGTATATTGTCAGGTTTCAGGAGGGCAAGTGCTTGTGGTAGACCTACAACTTTTGCTTGTTCTATCACGTCTTTCATCAAATTAGATCTATGATCACGCCAATGCCTTCCTAACTTTTGGAATACATAAGTCTTATGGTAGTCATCAAGAATAAATTTTTGCTATAAGAAAAAGATACCCGTCAATAAAAACATAAGTTTAATAAATGCATCTAAAAAACACATAAATATGACATAAATATTACCGTGATGTTCTCCCAAATTTGATGTTTAAAATCATCAGAAAGATTTGTCCATTTCTCCATTGTCACTGGCACTAAATCTCTTGATGTCGAGCCTAGAAAACTAGCAAATTCAGCTGCAGTATATCCAATTGGTTGACCCCTATCATTAAAATCAACCGGAACAGGATTTTTTCTCATACGAATATGATCCATTCTTGATTTACCCCTAGTTTTCTTCTTTTCAGGCACATTAGAACTTGATTGATTTTGATCACTTGGCATATTAGGTGACATGTTCAATGGAGAGTTAGAGTCTCCATTTGATATTCTCATACCTTCATTTCCTCTTTGCATGGTACCCACTATGGCAGCTAAACGTTGTATATCTCCTCTTTTACCACCTTTTTTGGAAGACTTCATAAAACAAGTACAATATAAGAAATAAGTTTTTCATCTAGATATTATTAAAAAAAGGTTATAAAGATAAATGAGCTTACTTCACCATATCCCGGCATGTTCACAACTTTTTGAATAGACCTGCAGTACCTAAAATATTAATAACGTATGTATATGCATCAGATGTGTGTGTATATGCACAGAGTATCAATGACAGTTTGTATCAGAACAACATGAATATAAAAATATGCAATATTGGATGAATCAAAAATCATGTAATCAGAAATCCTATTTCAGATATTAAGTGCAATATTGGATGAATCAGATATCAATCTGTAATCATGTAATCAGATATCAATCTGCAATATTGGATGAATCAGAAATCCTATTTCAGATATTAATCTGTAATCAAAAATCAGTAATCATACACAAGAGTGAAATATGCTTCAAATAAAAATATCTCCAAACATATAATTCTACTAACGAACTTGTTTCTTTGCTGTTAAGTGCTTCCAAGGATATCATGTATCTCTAATGTTTGTTCAATCACCTTCATCATAAACTCCACTACTGTATGTAATTTTGTTCATTTTCAAGAGGAGCAATATAATGCAGAAGAAACAACCATCAAATTGAATGTAAGAATGTCGAGGAGAGAAGGCATGTAGAATTTGTACATAGACCTCACGCTACTCCTTGTCGCCAAGCTATGAGAGGGATCAGGAGAGAAAGAGGTTCAAGCTTGAACTGCGAAAGAGAGACGAAGTTGGTGGAAGGTGTAGAGGTTTGATCCTAAAACTAGACACAACCAGGACCTGCTTTTGATTTCATACAGGGACAAAGCATGTGTATTGGATAAATCAGATATCAATCTGTAATCATGTAATCAGATATCAATCTGCAATATTGGATGAATCAGAAATCCTATTTCAGATATTAATCTGTAATCAGAAATCAGTAATCATACACAAGAGTGAAATATGCTTCAAATAAAAATATCTCCAAACTTATAATTCTACTAACGAACTTGTTTCTTTGCTGTTAAGTGCTTCCAGGGATATCATGTATCTCTAATGTTTGTTCAATCACCTTCATCATAAACTCCACTACTGTATGTAATTTTGTTCATTTTCAAGAGGAGAAATATAATACAAAAGAAACAACCATCAAATTGAATGTAAGAATGTCGAGGAGAGAAGGCATGTAGAATTTGTACATAGACCTCACGCTGCTCCTTGTCGCCAAGCTATGAGAGGGATCAGGAGAGGAAGAGGTTCAAGCTTGAACTGCGAAAGAGAGACGAAGTTGGTGGAAGGTGTAGAGGTTTGATCCTAAAACTAGATACAACCAGGACCTGCTTTTGATTTCATACAGGGACAAAGCAAGTGTATTGGATGAATCAGATATCAATCTGTAATCATGTAATCAGATATCAATCTGCAATATTGGATGAATCAGAAATCCTATTTCAGATATTAATCTTTAATCAGAAATCAGTAATCATACACAAGAGTGAAATATGCTTCAAATAAAAATATCTCCAAACTTATAATTCTACTAACGAACTTGTTTCTTTGTTGTTAAGTGCTTCCAAGGATATCATGTATCTCTAATGTTTGTTCAATCACCTTCATCATAAACTCCACTACTGTATGTAATTTTGTTCATTTTCAAGAGGAGCAATATAATGTAGAAGAAACAACCATCAAACTGATGAGCCGATCTCAAAGTGACCCGTTGACGTGGACACTTGGTATCCGGTTTGCACCGAAATGCGTGCCAGGGCCCACGTTCTCCAAATTAAGCAAATTTTATATAAAAACATGCCAGAACGACGCCACGAGTCTACTGGTGGTGTCAGAAATTGAATCCGGAGTCCCGGGTTCAAAAATAGAATTTAAAAAGTGCAAATTAAAGAATTCGGACGGCCAACTTTGGCGTCGAATTTGACCAACCGAACGTGCTTAAAATGAAACAAAATCTAAAGGAGACAGGAAGAGGGTTATACCAGCTGCACATAGGAACTATTAACAGCTTAGATCCTTTATTGTCTATTCTTAGAACAGCTTACTACACTTTAATCAAGCATAGGCTGGACATGGCTTGGTCTGGCCCAACAATTTGGGTAACGGGTCGTGACACCATCAAATTGAATGTAAGAATGTCGAAGAGAGAAGGCATATAGAATTTGTACATAGACCTCACGCTGCTCCTTGTCGCCAAGCTATGAGAGGGATCGGGAGAGGAAGAGGTTCAAGCTTGAACTGCAAAAGAGAGACGAAGTTGGTGGGAGGTGTAGAGGTTTGATCCTAAAACTAGACACAACCAGGACCTGCTTTTGATTTCATACAGGGACAAAGCATGTGTATTTCAATATGTATTTTAGATATTACAATATGGCAGACCCCAATAGGTTCTGTACAGTCCTGTATTTCAGATATTACCTTGCTTAATGATCAGCCCATTTACCTTTAGTACAATCCTTAGTTTGAACCTATTGGTTCAGAATATGGGTGTGAGGGTCTGTTAAGAACATGACCTATTTATAAGTCCCTATGTTGGTATAAATTTCGAGGAATTCAAATTAGCATTAATGAAGCGTAGCATAATGACATGCAATTAACATGATTGTGTGTGATGTTCAAGAAAGTGCAACAACAGATTAGCAGGAATGCGCTACCTGTGTGAGAACATGTCCTGCTGATGTAAAGGTTAGCAACAAGTTGAGCCGCAATAGTGTTGCCAGACGAAGCCAGGCAATAGGATGGCCATGATGTGTCAAAAATAGTGATTGCAAAGATATGCAGTACTTATGATTGTAAGGATAAGATAGTGATTGCAAACAAACTCAAAAATAGTGATTCCAAACAAAAGCAAGCCAAAAAGAAAGATGAAGCAAGTTCCACATGTGACACTCTTCCAAATAATTGACCATAGCACAACAAAATAGTTAGACTAATCGATCATATAACAACAAAATCATTTAGTAAAATATTAAGCAAGTTCCACATGTGACACTCTTCCAAATGACATATATGTTCTCTTTCACAGAACATGCAAATCATAGGCTTTTGCATGACATTAGTGAAGATGAATATGAAGTGCCAATCAAATCCCAGTTGCTGACACCATAAGTGGATATGAGATTAATCTTCAATCTGTTTGGTAAAACATTTAAATTAATTAATAAGGTATGAGAGAAAATAGAATATATGTATACAAATTTGTAAATAATTATGATTTGTATAGAAAAACTAATTATGTACCTCATCTGAAGTCACCTTCTCGCAATCAAGTTTTACATAACCTTCACTATCAAGATTCAGATCCAGTTGTAGTGCATTTAATGGTGCACATGGCATGTACGCATTCTCTTCAAAACTTTCTAACTCGTAAAAACCTCGTGGTGGTGCTCTTAAAACAACATACCAATGTGATGCATCACTATCTCTTGAATAAAATACTTGCTTTGCTTGTGAAGCTAAGATAAACGGATCTCTTTCAAATTGACTTTGTCCTTGGTGAAGATTAACCAATGTAATCCCTCTTCAACTTTGACAACATTTTCTATGTTTGCCCAATCACATTGAAATAAAGGAACCTGAATATTGTAGTAGTCAAGCAAAATTATGTCTCTAATAACCCCATAATAAGTTACTCTGCCAATGACTTTAGATGTGTCTCTTTCACTAGATTGATAAATTGTTTCTGCTTCAATTGAAACACCACTGTTTTGTGTGCTTTTTTCGGCATCTTTTGTATGAAATCGATGACCATTGATGACATAACCTGAGAATGACATTACATTCTTTTAGGTCCACATGCTAGCCATCTTAATGTGCTCGACATAGTGCCAACTTGGCCTGTTTTGACTTTATTTGATAGCCATCCTATGAAAGCCTCTGTATGTCTCTTTTGTAGCAGACTTTCATTCTTCAAAAGACGCCTATCTAAATGCTTAAGTTCCTCTAAATGCATCCTGATATCAAAGTATACATGATTAACTTAAAAATGAAAATTTTAAGTAAAAATAAGTTATAATTTGGTAGCATACTTACTTAATGTACGGTTCGACTTCAGAACTATTGAACAAAACAGTACGATGAGCTATCTCTAACATGTCAGGAGACATACTCCTTGTTTTTCCCTTAGAAATTGGCCTTCCTTCTCCGGTAGTTTCATTCTCAAAATCATCATTGCGTCCATATTGAGCTCCAATTTCAGCAGCTTGCTTTATATACCCACTACAAAAACTTGAACACTCTTCCGCAAGATATCTTTCTGTTATACATCCTTCAGGCCGTGAACGGTTTCTAACATATCCTTTTAGTACCTTCATAGATCTAATTAAGAGATAAACTTAGAAGAGTATAGAATAATTTATAAGTTCATTATTAATTTAAAACATAGATTATTACCTCTCAATAGGGTACATCCAACGAAATGTTACCCCCCCGCCAATTCGAGCTTCTCGTGCAAGATGAATTGTGAGATGGACCATAACATCAAAAATGATGGAGGAAAAATTCTTCCTAATAAGCACAAAGTTTAAGCAAATTCAGTTTCGAGTTGTTCCAATCTGTTTTTATCGATCACTCTTTGACATAATTCATTAAAAATGAACAAAGTCGAAATATTGCAGTTCTTGTACCCTTTGGTAGAAGTCCTCTTAATGTTACTGACAAGACTTGTTGGAGTAGAATGTGACAATCATGAGACTTGAGATTTAAAATCTTAGAATCATGCAATGACACATGATTTGAAATGTTGGAGCCATAACCATCAGGCAATCGTAAATTTGCAAGTCTTGCGCAAAATAATTGCTTCTCCGACTTTGATAAATTAAAAGAGCCTGCTGCCCATCGAAATTTATTTTCTATTTTTTCAGCATGTAGTTCTTTTCTTATGCCTATTTCTGCCATATCTTTACGAGAATTTAGTCCATCCTTTGTTTTGCCCTTTATACCAAAGAGTGTGCCAATAATGCTGTCACAAATGTTCTTCTCAATGTGCATCACATCCAACTTGTGTCGCAATAACAAATCCTGAAACGTCATATAAAAAAATTCATAAATTGACAATAATTTAATTTTTCAGAGAAAGAGAGATATATAAAGAGAGGGGTAATGCTAGTACCTTCCAATAAGATAACTCAAAGAAAATTAATTTCTTCTTCCAAGGCCATATTGAATCAATGCTTGGCTGTTGTTGCTTCTTCTTCCTTTTCTTCTTTTCTTTTTTTGGTTTTCCCCAATTATTGACATAGTTTTTTACCATATCGAAAACTTCTGAACCTGTTAGTGCTCTAGGCTTCCTTCTATGTTCTTCATTTCCATCAAACCAAGACTTTTTTAATCGAAATGGATGATTGTGCGCAAGAAATCGTCTATGGTTCATATATACATGCTTTTAACAATTAGCCAACCATCTTGAAGATGTCTCAATTCCACATATTGGACAAGCTGCTCTACCCTTTGTGAAATATCCAGATAAATTTCCATAGGCCGGAAAGTCATTTATTGTCCACATTAGAATAGCCTTCAAATTAAATATGGATTGACTGAATGAATCAAAAACATTCACACCATTGCTCCATAACTCTTTCAAATCTTCTATAAGTGGCTCCAAATATACATCTATGTCATTTCCTGGTTGCTTGGGTTCGGGGATTAATAACGTCAACATCAAATTTTCCTTTGACATGCATACGAAAGGGGGCAGATTATAAGCAACCAAAATCACAGGCCAACAGCTATATTGAGTACTACG
This sequence comes from Iris pallida, assembly GCA_029216955.1. Classification (NCBI taxonomy): domain Eukaryota; kingdom Viridiplantae; phylum Streptophyta; class Magnoliopsida; order Asparagales; family Iridaceae; genus Iris; species Iris pallida. Next base: position 180,681 of record JANAVB010007440.1, on the reverse strand, counting down.
ATCACTGAAAGGATTAAATCCATCCGATGCAAGGCCAAGTCTAAGACTACGAGGATCTGATGCAAAATCAGGCCACTTACTGTCGATCATATTCCATGCCATTGAATCAACAGGGTGACGCATCTTTCCATCCTGACTTTTGTGAGTGTTATGCCATCTCAGTTGTTTCGCCTTTTCAGGTGATTTAAACATTCTTCTAAATCTTGGTATTATAGGAAAGTACCTCAACACCTTTGCAGAAACTCCATTTTGAATCTTTTTGGTGCGCACATCAACTTTCCACCGTGAAGCCCCACATTTTGGACATGTCTCCATAAGTTCATTTTCCTTTTTAAATAAACAACAATCATTAACACAAGCATGTATCTTCTCATAGCCTAGATCAAAATCTTTAAGTAGCTTCTTCACTGAATATAAAGAATCAGGAAGTTTGTTGTCTGGTGTTAGAAGTTTGCCAAGCATCTCAAGAAGTTCATTAAAACCATTGTCTGTAAGACTATGTCTAGCTTTATACTTGTATAGGGCAACAACTGCAGCCATCTTTGTGTAAGTAGATCCATCATATAAAGGAAGTTTAGCATCCTCCACAAGATTTGCAAAATTTACATCTCTTCTTTCATATTCAGGTTCCATATTATTATCATTGTCATCAAAATAATTCTCTTCAAAATTTGCATCTCGAAACATTTTATATGCTTCGGGTATTTCTAAAGCTTCATCTCTAGTTGCAGAAGAACTTTCTCCATGAAAGACCCATTTATCATATAAAGGATCCATCCCAAAGATGACTAAGTGTTCATAAATCGTATCAAAATGATGAAATCGATGACTTAAACATCGACAACAAGGACATTGAATTTTTTTTGGATTTCCCTTACTTGCTTGAATTGTGTCAGCAAACATGCGTGCTCCATTTTGATATGCTTGTGAATCTCTACAAATAAAGACAAACCCAAGGCCCACACATAATCTTATATTAATAAAAAACAACAAGTATTCTTACATATTAATGTTTTTGCTTTTAAGAAATAAATAGTAACCTTTTAAGGTGTACCCAATCTTTGTCCATTGTTAATGAACCCACTTGTACGAATTATAACCTGTTAAAGACATCCATGAAGTTGAAGTACATAAAAAATTATCATTACTATGATGACGAGCAAAAGAAGAACCAAATAAATGCCTTAATAGAATTGATTCCAATGAACATCTTAATTAATCAAATCGCCATTAAATCATATCAGTCTAATAGGACAGTAGATTACTCGGCCAGTTAATTGTAGATTGGTCCTTTTTAAGAACACTGTAGTCAATCTCCAATACCCCATAAATAAGCAAGTTTGGGATCTTTTATACATCCATACAACCAGCACCATATTAAGAGTTAAAGTATTCTAATAAACCTAAACTCTGTTCAACTTCAAATGATATTGAAGATATGGACTAGTAACTAAATGCTAAGAAGACTTGAGCTACCTTCAACTACCAATGGCTCATTGGGCATCGAATGAAGAATCAATGAAGGGGGTCTGAACTAGAGTGGCAATCCCTCTTTTCCTCTATACACTCACAAAACCCTACAATTAACCAACAGAGGACAAACACAAATACTGAGGACAAAGTGATATGAATTATTGGCATTTGTAATAGTCAAGATATGAATAAGGTGACTGAGCCATGTTCAGAACAGATTGCTCAGTACAATATGGACAGGACCAACTAACAAATCAAGGAATGTAGTGAGCCAATAGTGTAGGTTTGGGTTGATACATCCAAATCTGATGTAAGAGCAGGTCATTAAGCTAAGGGTCTGAGCCTACTACTGGATACCTAGTCTGAACCAAAAAGGATTTGGCATGAACATATACTTGTATACCCCCTTTGAGGATGCAGGACAAGAAAGATATACATGATATGTTTATCAGAGTAACAGGTGTTTCCTATGGGTATGCAGGACGGATCATTAGGAAAATAACAAACTCGAGGGTATTACTCACATAATATGCCAAGCTCAGACCATACACCAATTAACCATATGTGGCCTATAAAGGTCCTAACCATTAATTAAACTTACTTTTCTGAATCAGTTAGGACCCTTATTGTCCAATTTATTACGAAAATAAACAAGCCGCTAAATGTGTTACGTGTGGATCTGAACAACCTACCTACGTAAGAAAATTATTAGCTAGTGCCCAGACAATGGCATAGCCCAAGTCATGTTACACGCCCATGAATAGGACACGACACAGAAATGGTGAGGCCAAAGCCAGGAACTAGGAAAAGGTAGTGGTTACAAAGTATAAATATGTGATGTTCACATATAAGCTTTTCAGCACAGTGCTTTGCCCTTGGAGGAATCCTAAAGGCTTCACTAGGCAGCTAATCAAGGTGTACATACACAATGAGACACCAAGCATAATTGAATCACTGTTGACTACCAAAATGGTGGGTAACTGACCTGTCAACAAACTGACACCAACACAATAAAATAAGTTTCATACAGGGATAACTGTTGAATGCACTCTAGAACAGAGCCATTTATGGGATATCAGCTATTCATAATTACATTATAGGATATCAGCTATGCCCACAAGATAAAAACGTAATGCAACTATATAGATGTTGCAATCCACATTGATGATGAAGCTTACTATAACACTATTTCTTTTTATTTTTTCCAAAAAGCTCTACATTACATGAGGAATTTGAAGAAAAAGATGCAGAAACCTGGACATACCAAATTACAATATTGATTATACAATAAAACTACATTATCAACTATATAACAATTAGATGTGAAAACAATTTCTAGTTTTGAGAATAGCGTTAACTTGATAGTGTTGAGCTAGGAACTGAAGCTGATTCTCGTAAAATGTTTTTCTTTTTCTTTCCTAATGATGGTTATTTCAATTTTAAAGTTCTACCCATGGTAATCAGCATGTAGGCACCTAAATCTACCCATGGTAATCAGCATGTAGGCACCTTTAGGTGCATGTTACTATCTACTAATAGTTGGCAACTTGGGTAGCAATGAACCTACTCTAATTTGCATGCTTCGATGTAAGGGCTTTAACGAATAGTTGATTTGACCTGCTAATGTAATTTTGTTAATTACTATACTAGGTCAGGTTCTTGAAACTGTATAATATCAGTTTGGAGGCAGATCGATTTCTACTTTTCCCTGTTTCGATTTATTACTGCTTTTATCTTTGGAAGTAACTTACAATTGTACGATGACTGGAATTTTAAATTGATTTTGTCCTCTAATTCTTTGACAGGAGAACAGGTTTTTAGTAATGGTCATTCGTGACTTACTAAATCTCTATGAAATTTCCAAGGGAAAAGATAACAAAGCTGTTATTGCTAGTAACATCATGTACAAATAAAAATTTCGTAGTTAAATTATTTATTTGGTGATATACTAATCACTTTTTAACTTTGAATGCTATATGTTAGGTATGTTGTTGGGCAGTACCCTAGGTTTCTCAGGGCTCATTGGAAGTTTCTGAAAACTGTTGTGAATAAGTTGTTTGAGTTCATGCATGAAACACATCCAGGAGTTCAGGTGATTTTTTTTGTTCTATAAACTGTTATGAAACATGTTATGCATACATATTATTAATTTATCATCATGGGACACTTTTGAAACATTGGCCAGTCTTCAGATCTGAATTATTTTGGAAGAGTGTTCATGATATGTTTCTGCATCTGTATTTATCAAACTAAGTGATAAGTAGTAAAAGTTAACGCTATTCTACTTTGGATTCAAACGCCATATTATAGAAAATCTTTAGGATTCATCAGACTACCTTGTTTTAATCATGTTCATATATTTATATTTCTTACTTCATAGAGTATATCTGGAATCTTGCTGCACACTGTTATCTCTACAATTACTACTAGTTTTCTTTTGCAGTTTCAATTTTTTCTTAGATAATCTTTGTAGGGTGGTTAGGGTGATTTATAACTGATAATTATCGATAATTCAATTCTAAAGGGGGTGTCCATTGATGTACTTCTTCTAGATAAAAACGTAATGCAACTATATAGATGTTGCAATCCATATTGATGATGAAGCTTACTATAACACTATTTCTTTTTATTTTTTCCAAAAAGCTCTACCTTATACGAGGAATTTGAAGAAAAAGATGCAGAAACCTGGACATACCAAATTACAGTATTGATTATACAATAAAACTACATTATCAACTATATAACAATTAGAATTCTCTGAAAGGATTAAGCAATGGTTACGCTAAGATAAAAAAAACATCATCATTGGAACTTTTCTCTAATAAAAATGGGATCAATTATGGAACACAACTATTGAGTAGGTCTTGTCGACTAAACTCTACATCTGAGTGCCAACATGACATCAACCCTCTTAAGTGATAGTAAACTCTGACCAAACAAGATGTCTTGACAAGAATTGGCTTGCTGTAATCTATAAGACTAGTTGGCGGATATGAAATGCTAACTTATTGGTTATGAAATAAAAGCTCATACAACCAATGAGTAGCCTCCACCATAACGATATTGTCAAGTTTCTCTAAAGGCTTTCAAACAAACAAAAAACTCTTCTTTAGGAAAGGCCTTTGTGATAAAATACAACAGGAATATCCTAGAGATTACAGTGTGAATAAGAAACTCTTATACCAAAAGGCATAAGAAATATTTAAAAAAACTTATAAATTCAGAAAGTCGTTCTAAAAAAAGACCATTACAAAAAAAGAAGACGATTATTGTGAAATTTCGACACCAATACAACAAAATAAGTTTCACCAAAATGGGTGATTCACACTTTACTACTGCCAATTTGATAGGCCATTCCTGCTATATATGGTATTGTTTCTTACCAAACAATAACTAAGACAAAAAAATTGATGTCCCAGTTTTCATCCTCCAGATTGATCACAAAATACATTATTGAAAAATGACTTGGATATGTTCCTTACCAAACAGTAACCAAACATTTTTATTATTCATATTTTCTGGCCTTATGTGTTCTTTTAACACAAATTTTAGGTTTTGTTTCTTACCAAACAGCAACTAAGTCTTTATTAAAAAATAACAACTTTATACCTCAAAATAATATCAACTTTATACAGAGATTGAAACTAAAACTAATCAACGAAAATCAGTTAATCCAAAAACATATACCTCAAAATAAAATAAATTTTCTTATGGAAAAATGGGGGAAAAATAAATTCTTACCCAGACGTTGAGTAGCAGACGTAGTTCCTGAAATTGATACATAAAAAACCCTAAAATCAGATCACTCTAATTAAAAGGGGGAAATTGGTACATACAAAACCCTAAACCCGAAATATAAAGGGGGGAATTGTAGAAAATAAAGAAGAAGGAAGAAAAATATGACAGATGTAGCAAGGAGGAAGAGAAATCAGAGAGAGAGAGAGAGTACCTGTGAGAGACTTGAGAACGAAACCTGTGAGAGATGTGGGAACGAGAGAGAGAGCAGCGGAAGAAAGTGGGAACGAGAGAGAGAGAGAGCAGCGGGAGAGAGAGAGAGAGAGAGAGAGAGAGAGAGAGAGCAGCGGGAGAAATAGAGAGAAAGCAGCGAGAGAACAACTCTTTTGGGGATGGGTTTTAGGAATACATCCGCGGGAAACAAAAAATAGAGACGCGTTAACCCCAAATTTTTTTGGGTCGGGAAATTTTACGGCATTTACTGTACGTCATATTATTGGTATAGTCATTTAAGGCATTCTAATGAACTCCATAAATAGATCTATTAGTCATATTCTTAATTTTTACAGCATTCACTAAAATATATGCTGTGAATTAACTATTTATGGCATACATTTTATGTATGCCCTAAAGTTAAAGTCGTAAAAAGTCTTTTTTGTTGTAGTGACTGGACTGGACTCCATACAAAAATTACGGCCAAGCAATGAGTACGGCTTTATACATTAGCTAACTAGGGTTATCACAAGCCTAGTTACTAACAAGATACAATGAGATGTTCCCACAGTCACAAGCCCTGCAGACTATCCAGGTTATCCAGGCGAAAGTTACAAGAGAATTTATAGTGGATACATCGCCCAGGAGACAAATGTATCCCACATACATATAATAGCGGGTACATCGCCCAGGAGACAAATGTACCCTTAAGAGAGTTATTAGGTAGCTTGAATGGTGCAACACATGACAGTGTGCTGGAAATGCGACCTTCTCGTCGGCAGGCTACAAGTCCACTGGAGGCGTCCAGATAACGGGATTGCCTGTAACTGAAAAATCTCTCTATATGAACTACTTGATCAATCTAGTCATTAATCTAGTCAGATTCGTTATGAATTCCTAACCATAGTAACCAGGCATTCATGTCCTAGACATGATGCAGACGAGACATATAAATTATTCATGCATACACAATAAATTCAACCACGGTGTCCAGTAAAGAGTTATCTTAGCAAGAGAGGAATAGCCGTCACAACAGCATCTTGATTGCACATGTTATGTTTAGGGTTACTTGTCATGTCAAAAGTACTTGTCGGGAGTGTGCCTCGACGGGCCACTATCATGATTAAGCAAAGAAGTGATGTGTAGCATGATTGCACCACAACGGGCCACTATCTAGGCAAAGATGAGACATGTAACATGAGTGCACCATACGGGCCACTTTCATGTAAGCAAATTATAGACGTACGGATAGTACGTAAAAAAGATCTTGATAAAATGGTGCATCATAACATATGAGAAGGAATAGATAAAAATAGCTACTTGGCATAAAACAATAATTGAATCTATGCTAGTGTTGACTGTATAAAGGGTGTACAATCATTCTCTAACTATACGAGATCATCTAATCATGTTAAAAAAATTATTACAGCCGAAGAAAATATCAAAACGGCCAAGTACAAAAAACGTGCCAAAAGATCAAAACTATGATTGAAATTATCAGTTGCATATAAACTCCAATTAAAGTAAAACAAAAAGATTACTGAAGCCAAGTCAAAGATCTACAACCTTCATGTTTGAGGTTTTTAAAATTCTAACTACAAAACAACTTAAACAGTAAAAAAGGTCAAAACAGCCATGCTAAGATCGGGTCAAAGCTCATGGTACATGCATATAACAAGACACATAAACCATTGCAAGAAAGGAGATACATGGGGGTAGGTGCACCACAAGGGCGCCTGGCAAGCTTGTGCACCTAGGCAGAGATGCGCCTAAGCACTAGTGGCGCCTAGACAGCAATGGGAGCCTGGACCAAGGTGGCGCATAGCCGAAGACAGACGCATGGCCAGTTGAGGTGCAAGGCCAGACTGGGCATAAGGCCAGGGGGTTCTGGACCATCGTTGGCGCCATGGCCAACATGGGCTCCTGGGCCTTGATGACTAGAGGGGAGGGGCACATCACACTGGGCGCCTAAGCACCCGTGAGCGCAAGAAGCAGTAGGCGCCAGGGCACGCAGCACGCCTGGGCCAGACTAGGCGCATCACATTGGCACCTAAGCACTGTGAGCATAAGTGGAAAGGGCGCCATGGCGTACAATGTGCCTGGGCCAGAGTAGGCATCGGCACTGTTTTGTAAGACCGATTGTAGGAACGAGTTGTAAAGCGCAATACTCTAGAGGGGGTAAATAGTGTAGGCAGTAGAAATTAACTATTTAAAAATGTTGGTAATAAGATCACATATATCACAGATATGTAAATGAAAAGTAGAGAGTAGAGAGCAAACGCAAACACAAGGATGTATACTGGTTTCCCTCTTGTGAGGACTAGTCCAGTCGGAAGAACTCTAGCTTCCAGTTGAATCTACTATGGAAAATTACCACAAGTTTTCATCCGAAGTTCTTGCAACTTCTACAACGCGAGCTTTGATCTGAAGTACTCGACCAAGTTCAATTGTGAATGTCTTTCTTCAATCAAGACTCTAATTACAATCTCTCTGAAACTTCTAGACTGTACTGTACTGGCAAATCGACTAGAGGATTGTAACTGGCTTGGGATTTGAAAATTAATAGCTTAGAACATATTGGAAGAAGTAGTAGGCTTATAGAGAAGAGATATGAAAGTGAATTGGTGTGTTGAAATGATCAAAATCCTTCTCTATTTATAGTTTTTCCAACGACAGAATTCTGACAGAATTTGGGCAGAATTCGGGCAGAACTCTATGAGAAAATTTTGGCAAGATTCGTAACTGCAGGAGGACCAAGTTCAAAATCCAACATCCACTAACCGAACTCTGGCCGAATTCGGGCAGAGCTCGGCCCAAATTCTATTGGAGTTCTGTTAGAGATTTTGCAAATTAGTTTTGACGTTTTTAAAAAGATCAAGTAGTTAGAAAGTAGTTTAAGCTTTTGTAAGTGGGCTTGTTTTCAAAAGAAAAGGATATTTTGAAAACATTTCTTGGGTAGCCTATTTGCTAGTACGACGAAGTGTACATCGTATTCCTAGACTCAATAAATATGAAAAATACATTGATAAAATAGGAAAACCAAGAGCCCTTTGATGACGCCTTTCGGGGGCTTCGCCCCCGAACCCCCACGGGGGGCGCTGTCCCCCGACCCCTGTCCGCTGACCAGGCAGCGGAACCCCCGATGTGAGGCCCCAGATAGGTCGTTAGGCAGTTCAGAGAAATCTTCTTGTATGACGTCGTCTTTGGCCCATCAATAATTCTCTATTGCATATGTTCTGATTTGATCATGTTTACAGCATGTCTACAAATACATGTTAGACAAACAAAACAATATGACTGATACAGAACATTAGGACAATGCTAAGTTAAAGTAGTAATATGATAGTGATTACATGAATATTAGTGATGTTATTATGTTAAACTTAATTGATTAGCCATATTCAAAAACATGATATAATCATTGGGCTAACAATCTTCTCTTTTTTTATTATGAAAAATCGGTTAAGTTTAACAAAGATACGATAGATGCATAAATCACTAATAAACACATAATACTGGAATACTGTGTGCTACCTTAAACTTACTTCTCCCCTTTTGACATAATCAAAAATAATCTCCCCCGTAATAAAACGAACTTAAGCATAAGTAAAGAAGGAAGGCAAAAATAATCATGATCAAGGATAGGAGAACAGTGTAACGACAAGTTTAGAAAATTGCATAACTAAAGTAGAAAAACTTGTCGAAAATAGTTGGTAGAACTTAAAAATATTGAAATCAATCAATACATAGTTAACCAACTAGAAACCCAAAAATGACATTCAAAATCTAATATGATGAATAAATGAAACTGTAGTTTTGAAATAGATCAATAAAGGATTTTTAATAAAAAAATAGATATCAATATAGTAGAAATCAATCATTGGTCATAAATAATTCATAAGAAATTCACAGATCTAGTATATATCAAAAAAATCAAGAATATAATATGACTTTTAACAATGATCACAAAAAAAATATGATTCATAATTTGTCCATACAAATTAGTGAATCAATTCCATAAAAAGTATAATCATTGAAAAAGAAATCAAAATAAATATAATAGATTCTATTCAAAATCTATACCAAAGTTTATGCATTTGAATTCAATTACCTTAGCATAATAAATGAATATCCATTAGATAAACATGAAGATAATGAAGACAAAATACTTGAGAAGGTAAAATTTAGTCGACTTGAATGCTCCCCCGCAAAGTATGATCAGTCTAAATATAGATAATTATGAACTTTGAGATAAAATCTCAATAAAAAATGCCAAAATTAATTTAAACTCAATCAAATAAGGATAATTAAGTATATATTTGGCAAGATAACTTTTAGAAACTCGAATGAGAGAATTAAACATAAATAATAATAATCATATATTCTCTCATCTAAACCAAATCCAAATATCATGAACAACTAAACAAGATATTTTAAGTAAAAGAATATATGTCCATGATGAACTAGGTATACCACATATTAAGGACATAAAAAAATTGAAATAATTAATTTGCTCCCCCTTAAAATATGCGTATATATTTCAAAAATAATTTATATGCATAAAATAGATAAAATAAATAATCACAAGATCTAAGGGATATCCAAGATATGCATCTTTCTTCCCTTTGGTCAAATGCATATAAAATTCTAAACACAAAATAAATATCATCTTTAGGCAAGAGAAAGAAATATCCAATAAATAAACGCTTAAAGATAAAGAAAATATGTCTTCAATACAAAGTATAACACAAATTATTTCATGTAAGCAAAAGATTTTTGAAAGCTGTCTTTAATGCAAATAATGGACATATTCAATAAATCAAAAAGAAATCAAAAAACTTTTCAAAAATATGGAATTTATTATGAAAAATTGTCTTAATAAATGTTCGAATGCATCCATTTAGTCCTCATACTAAAAGCTGGTGATTCGAATCACGGAAACAATTTCAATAAAAGAATCCATAAATTATAAATAAATCCATTTGAACAAATAAATATAACTAGATAAATGTCCAAGGAAAAGTGTATTGTAGATATATGGCATGTCAAGGGGATAATTGATTTGAAATGATTAACTTCTCCACTTTTACATGGCTATATCCAAAAAATAATAGTATTGACAAAATTTAAAAATTTTAGAGACATATTTCCAGAAGTAGAAAACTAATTCAAAAATTTTAGGTCTTCTTATCAAAGTTCATTTTTCCCTTTTAAAGCCGTTGCACGGTTTCCATCAAATAACCGTAGGGTTAAAGAGAAGAAACGGTTTGAGAGAGAGAAATTCAATATGCTTGACTTCTTCCCGTAAAGAATTACTGCTATAGGCAGTTAGTAACTTGAATAAGAAGAGAATAATAAAGCTTAAAATCATGAATATTGCACAAGCTAAAGACGAAATCACAAGACCATAATATTCAATGAGTAGTCAAAAGATCATCAAGTCTGAATATCGAATAGTGTGACAAAAATAAACATATCAAAAGATGACAGACATTAACCTATGAAGATCAATATATGTTTCCTTTTATAAAATTAAATCATTAAATAATATTATCCATCAAATCTAAAATCTAAAATCCATCAGACAACAATTGCAACTAGATCTAAATAAATCTTTAGTTTATAAAGCGTTGATCAATCTTCAATTAGCTATAGGGGTACTGTCCCAGCTAACGAAGGTTCACCGAGGAACAATTAAGTACCGCTTCGCTTTAACCGTAGCCGTGGTGACAGACAGACCCTTTGTAGACTTATACCCAAAACAAATCTCTTCTTTAATAAAAAAAAATTTAATAAGAATTTATGGTATATGAAAATTAAAATAAAATCTTAGAACAATGTAGCATACGGTATAAGATGTATGAATTACATTTATCCATATATGCTACAAAATCATTGGGTAACAATAAAATATAAAGCATTTATAAATCAAAATATAAGACCTAGATACGTTGATGTATTCTGGAACCTAGGGGACTAGGTTCAGTACCTTGGATCCACAACTAGATAATAGTTGCATGTAGACCTTAATAAATCTTAAGTCTATAATGTATTGATCACTTCGGGTTAGCTATAGGGGCCGGTTCCCAGCTAGCGGTAGTCCGAAGATTAGTACACCGTGTCGCTTTAGGCTACTTACACCTGTATGACAGAAGGACCCTTTCAGCTTGTTCCCAAAATGATTTCTACTCTTAAGAACTTAGATTCAAAAGAATATATATAGTATCATTGTACATCGTCGAAATCCAGAACCCCTAAAAGTAAATACCCAAGGGATGGTTTATCAGGATCAAGATATTAAAAAATATTTCAATAAGAGTCATGTATCTAAATGTCAACCAAAAAGCCAAGAAAAACATACATCATTAAAAGAGGCTTTGAGGAAGAAGCTAATAAAGAGAAGTACATAAATTTGTCCAAAGTAATATTGATTCATAAGAAGTTAATCAAAATAAAATTTGAGAATCAATAGTGAATATATTATGCAAGCACAAGGTTAACATAAAAGTATATGTATATACTTTTCAAGTAAATAGAAGACTTGTACTAAACATACATACTCACAAAATACCATTCAAAGTAAATATGACATGTTAAAGACAAATCAGTAAGAGGTGACCATTAAAAAATATTAAAGGGGAAGAGTCAAAAGCATATTAACCAAAAACAAAAACTCCTATGGACTAGAGTGGTATGCATGCTTCAAGGATAAAACTAAAATAAAGAGCATACATAGATAAATGTGTCACACTAATAAAATACTATATAGTGTGAACTAATTATTTAAGCTAAACAGCTAGTCATGCTAGGATTATGTCTCACATTGATTTAAAATAATAGATAATTAAAAGGTATCAATGAAAGCTAATAGCATGACATCAGTAAGAACATGCTAGATATTCAAAAACTATTTAGGAAGCATGTTACCGAAGTGGCTCTAGTGACCACACTTTTGTTGGTTCAATTGCTTGGAAGATGACCTTTGTAGCTTTGCAATCACCAACATGTTCCATGGTTCTATTTGATATGAGAAGCTTCACCTGCAATATTAGGTGAAGACTTTGGTATCCAATACTTAGATCCATATTTGTTAGCTTTGGGAACCCATTTGCATAAGTTCATATCAACAAGTTTTCTAATTTGACGATGATTAAAAACATGTCCATTCATACCACAATAATGATGAAAAGTATTAATATTAGTGCTATGTACAGCAGTATGAGAACATGTAGTGGTGTGATATGATGTGTGTGGATACTTGTAATAGAAAGCATGGTTGCATGAAGCTTTAGCTTTACTTGCTTTCTTTATAAAAGATCTGTCGTGTGTGACTTTGTGATGTGTCACGTGTCTTGTGTTAGACTGAGTAATAGGTTGTACTACCTGTTTTTTCAGTCTAATCTCTAACTTTTTAGAGTTAGCACAGATCTCATCATATTTAGCAGAGAGAGCATCAATTCTACATGAAGCAATAGAATACTTCTTCTTTTCTACTTCTAATTCCTTCATAAGTTTACCATTTTCTTGAGTGTTTTTCTCACTGCAATCAAGTGCCTCATGCAATCTAAACTCAAGTGTGGAAATCTTAGTAGAATTATTAGAAGTAGAAGTATTTCTTGCATCATTCAATAAGCAAGTAAGCTTTTCATTCTCAAGCTTATAGGATAGAATATCCTTTCTAGCTTGCTATCACTAACACATTTTAGCCTTGAGGTTATTTGGGTCATTTTGATTTTTGTGAATTATTTTATTAATTATTGCATTGGTGTTGTGATTTGTGACTTTTGCTAGTTGTGACTTTAGAGACTAGCCTAGAGTTTGACTTTGACTTTAGTAACTTAATTAGCATGGTGTGGGACCCTAATATGACTTAAGTTAGTCTTAGTTGACTTGAGTGTGGCTAGGGTTCATGAGAGGATTGGGAGAGTTAGGTATTTTGGACTTATAGCTAAGGGGTTGTGCTAGCTAGCTTATGAACTTAGGCTCAAGCCCATTTACATGAAACCCTAACCCTAGTCCCCTACATGGTCGGCCACCATAGCCCATTCTAACCTAATTTCAACCTATTTAATGTCTTCTCACAACCACTTGCCTCTTTTAGAAACTTCTCTTTAGGAAACCCTAATTTCTTTCCTCTTTCATCATTTCTCTACCAAATTGATCCCAAGCTTTTGCATTGGAATCCAAATCTGGAGTAGAAGGAGAAGGAGGCTAGCTTGCAAGGAGGAGAGCTTATTGGGACATAGCGTGAGGAAGGAGACTTCACTATTTGGGGCTTTTTCTTGGAGATTGGATACCTATAGGTAATCCCTACAAATCATCATAAATTTCTAATTTTATTCCATAATGCATCCATCTAGGTGTCCCCTAGCTGTAGTAAAAGTTTGGTAGAAATTCGTGTTGATTTGGTGTCCGTATCGGACACGTATCCATGTGTATAAGTAGGTGTTTGATGAAATGCCCAAAAGAGGCTTTATTTCTGTTTTTTCAAAACTATTTAAACAAACTTGTAGATCTATATGTGTACTTTGATTTTCGTGAAGGATTGTATGTGTTTTTGCGTCTGTGTCATGTCCACGAGCAACTTGACACGCTCGTGCGTGAGCTGTGCCCATGCCATGCTGTTCGGGTTCTTTGTAGGAAACGACACAGTACTTGGGGACACGACACTTGGTGTGCAGCTAGGGCTAGTGACTGATACGACACCCCTAATGTGTCAGGTCGTATCGTGTCGAGTCGGATACATACTAGCCAATGCATTGAACCACAAACACACACACACACGAAAACCTCCAACTGATACCTGCACTGTGTCACGCCTACATGTGTCGTAGCATTGTGTCAGGCTACTGGACATGTAGCACTACACCCCCTCTACCCTCTGACACGAGCACAAGGGATGAGGTGTCGTGTGTCGTGTCCACGATAACACAAACCTACTGTATGATAATTCTGATACACAGTATGCACTCTATGTATTTGTAAATGATTGGACACGTTCGTATCCACTTGGAAGGACACGAACACCCCCTGACACGTATGCATATGTGTGACACCTATGTACACACTGATTTAGTATTTATTTGGATTTCAATTCGAATTTGGGTTTTCCCTGTTGGACTGATATGAGATCGGGTAAATTTCTGAAACTTGGATTTATGTGATTCAAATATATGATTCAATATATAATGTCAGATATGTTATCCTGACTGGTAGATGTTGATTCATGTTTAGGTTGTAATCTTGGTTTTCATTCTTTGCTATTGGGTTGATTTTGAAGAACTGTCACTCATTGAATGCTCGAATTGAATAAGGATAATGAATGAGGATATGTAGATAAATATGTGTTGTTGAATGAGAGGTAACATGACACTTTTCTGAGCACTGTTGTACACTAAAATCTGAGAACACACCCTAAAATATGAGAATACACACACATACATCACTGCTAGACTGAAACCTGTGAACACTACACACACATCCTGTCACACACATTATATACCATCTCACCTCTCTATCTATCTAATATATATATACATGTAATATATATGTTGATATAATATATGTATGTAGGAAAGTTGGTACGTATATAAATATATATATAGCTTCCTATGGATATATTGTTGAATATATGCTAAATTGATTATAGGCATATAGCCTATACTTGATAGCCTATATATGATTTCCTATGTGTATGCCTATATACATTGAGTATATATGTATATATATATATATATATATATATATATATGTAATGTGTGTTGATGACTTGTGTAGCTTTAAGATTGTGTGTGAGTGCTAGCCTAGGCTTGGTTAGGCTTAGTGAGACTTGATTGGACTAGGATTGACCTAGTTTGACTAGTGAAGTTGACTAGAGTTGACCAAGAGTTGACTTTAGTCTAGAATGACCTAGAATTTATATAAAATGCATAATAAAGTTTAATGTTTCCATTCTGGACATGTTGTGACCTGTGTTGCACTAAATAGGACTCATCTACTATGTTTGGACATATATACTCATCGGATACTCAGGATACCAGGCGAGTACATTCTCTGACCGTTTCATACTTGACAGGATTTATATTTATGCTCTAGATTACTTTACTTGATGCTGTCACATTGTTAACACGGATTGGTGCTATATGGATCCCTTCATGAGATGTTATCCCCTTCGGGAGCATCGGGTTACGTCATGTTATGTGCGTTTCATTTTCACCATGTACTCCGGTGCTTTCACCATTCATGTACACTCTTGTGATTCATGTACTCTCACGTTCACAGAGCCCCTCATGTATACTTCATGTACACCCATTTATGGGCCCCCATGTGAAATCATGTACATTAACATAACTTGTCTGGATCCTTGTGTATTGATTGGGGTACGAAGGAGTATAAATGGTTATGTGAACAATTCCAAAGTAGTGTAATCATGTGCAAACTCTTAGAATAATCATGTGCAAATTGAAGCCGCTCACATGTCTATTTTGTACTCTACATCACTAGCCACTATTAGTTTTTTACTTATAGTAGATATTTCTATACAGTCATCTCTTTTACTTTACATATATTTTCTAGCGTTTCATGTATCTTACTCTATAGCATATTTACATATCATGTCATATTATAAACTACGTGAGATGTATTGTGCTCGTTCCTGTCCTGACTGGACCTATTAAAATATTACAGATGACAATGACGAGTTCTGTCCTACATACTATGGAGCAGGCCTAGATGACACATGTGAGCTGGACTCCCAGGAGGACCCAGCCCTTGCAGAGGACATTACCCCAGTAGTCTAGGCTAGTTAGCTAGACTAGTTATCTTACTTATTGTCTTGTCTTGTTTGGATACATTATGTACTTATTTGGGGATTTTGTTATTTTGGATGCTGTGGAGATGCTATCATAGACTCTTAGACTTCTTCTCTTATTGTATTTCATTTGGCGACTTTTATATCTATCTATCTTATCGTACTTTCTACCTTAGCTGTGATTGAGTTGTAAATTTCTATATTGTCCTCCATTTGGAGCGTATATATTGTACATGTACCTTATAATTGTTAGATGTATGTGACCTAGGACAACGTTCTATTGCCGATACTACGGCGTAGGCTGGACGTACCTACTTCTCGTGCCCCTACACTGGGCGCGGGTCGTGACACATTTTTAGTGGTGGCCCATGCAGGTCTTGATTTGTAGTGGTATTCGAACTAGAGTATCACTACAGCCTGCAGTAGGATACAAGTTATAGTTTTGAGGTACTCAATCACATTAGAAAAACTCCAATCCAATACTTGCCATCTAAATTCTTGTTGATTTAATATTTTCTTTTGAATAAATAAACTGTCCTCGTTTGATTTTTTGCTTCATTTTCAGTAATTGCTTCTTATTTTGATCTGTCTACAAAATGTTTATAGAGACACGTTCTCATCGCTCCGGTCCGAGGGATACTATCGAGAGGTCGGCCACCTCTCGTCCTGTTCAACAGGGCCTCGAGATCGCAGCTCCTGTTGTACTGACTCAGGTTGGCATTTTTGCTACATTTAGAGGTGTACCTCCGCCTGTACAGAGACCTTCCCCTGTCATTCCCAATTTCTTTTGGCAGCAGCCACCTTCCGGATCAGTTGACGCAGGGCAGTTGTTCGACTTCTTTCAGAGGATGGTGGAGGCTCAGCGATAGCAGTCCGCTTATTTTCAGCAGGGTATAGAGAATGCCCATCAGCTTTCCCTGACGACTGTGGAGAGAGTTATTGTATAGCCGCAGGTAGCCCAGATGCAGCCATATCAGCCGTGGTCACCAGGGATCCAGGACTTCCAGAAGATGCGTCCGCGGAACTTCTGCGGTACTGAAGGAATTCTGTATGCGGATGACTGGATAGAGCACATCGAAGAGATCTTCCGGCTGGCGGAGATTCTAGCACTACTGCAGACTGAGGCGGCCGGTAGCCAGATGCAGGACCTGGCCTGCACATGGTAACAGACGGACCCGAGGGTCGATACAGGGGGGCAGACTTGGGAAGCCTTCAAGAAGCTATTCAAGGAAAAGTTTTTCCCTGACACAACTCTTGGCGCCCTAGAGACGCAGTTTGAGAGCTTAGTTAGGGCATTCAGACTGTCGAGGAGTACGCTGGAGAGTTCTACCATCTGGATAGATTTGTTGGGGGGGCTCAGTGAGATGGCGAAGGCTCGGTGGTTCCGGAAGGGGTTAGTCAAGGAGGTCAAGTCCTTGACGAAGAGTGACCGGAGTGCCACTTTTGAGGAGATTCTGGAGGGTGCCCTAGCAGCAGAGCATGATCTTGAACTGAGGCTCAAGAGGGGACGAGACATGCAGGGGGCCAGTGGCAGCGGAGGACCGGCCAAGAGTTTGTACTTTCAGCAGCAGCATCAGTAAAGGTAGAGGCAGTTCCAGCCGTAGTAGTTCCAGGTCAGGGTCGTACACCTTTCCAGCAGGTACAGCAGCAGCCGAGGGTTCAGTCACAGGCACTCAGGCAGCAGCCCGTTAGTTGTGGTTTCTACAAGAAGCCAGGGCATGTATAGAATGACTGCAGGAAGAGGCTCGGGAGGTGTCTACTCCGTGGTTCGGTAGAGCACCAGCTGAGAGAGTGTTCCATGTCTTCAGGACGAGCAGCTCAGGAAATGAGGGCCAGAGCTCCAACAGTGCAGCAGAAGGGACCTTTGCAGACTCAGCAGCAGAGGTTCGCTCATCATAAGCAGCAGGCCAGGAGAGGTCAGCAGAGGCGATCTTTCGCCATGGCAGCTAAGGACGCAGAGGCTATCGGGGAGCTGATCGCAAGTTCTATTCTTCTCGACTCTATTCCAGTTTTTGTATTGTTCGATTCGGGGGCTTCCCACAGCTTCGTGTCTATATCTTTTGCTATTAGACACCACCTTGTATCTGAATCGTTGCCTAGGACTTGCATGATCATGACCGAGGGTGGTATTATCCTCGTTAGTGATATTTGCAAGGGTCGGAGAGTTGATTTGGAAGGCCGAGAGTTGGATGTGAGTCTGCTCGTGACGCCATTGCCAAACTAAGATATCGTACTCGGTATAGATTGGTTGAGCAGGTACCATGCCAGCAAAGATTGCCGTAGGGGTAGAGTTCTTTTCAGAGCACCCGGAGAGCCAGAGTTCGAGTTCACCCGATGGCATGCGGAGCAGCGCAGCAGAGTTTTCTGTGGAGTATCAGTTGAGGAGCATGCAGTGCCACACCTTTAATAGTAGAGTTCATGGATGTCTTTCTGGAGAATTTGCCAGGACTACCACCGGACAGAGACATGGAGTTCTCTATAGACTTAGTGCCCGATACGGAGCCGATATCTCAGTACGTCTATAGGTTGAACAACAGCGAGCTGGAAGAGTTAAAGAAGCAGGTGGATGAGCTGCAGGGCAAGGGCTTCATCCGATCAAGTTCTTCATCATGGGGTGCACTAGTACTCTTTGTACCGAAGAAGGATGGGTCGGTTAGGATATGTATTGGCTACAGGGCACTCAACAACCTCATGATCAAGAACAAGTACCTATTGCCGGGGACCGACGATCTCTACGATCAACTGAGTGGGGCGAGGGTATTTTCTAAGATTGATCTGAGGTCAGGTTACCATCAGGTGAAGGTGAAGAAGGAGGATATCCCGAAGACCACATTCAGGACACGGTATGGCCAGTTTGAGTTCATGGTAATGCCGTTTGGGTTGACTAATGCTCCAGCGGTATTGATGGACCTGATGAACAAGTTGTTCCACCAGTACTTGGACAAGTTCGTGGTGGTGTTCATCGATGATATCCTATTGTACTCGAAGACAGAGGAGGAGCATGAGGAGCCCTTGAGAGTGGTTCTGGAGACTCTCGGGAGGGAGGAGCTTTATAGTAATCTCTCGAAGTGTGAGTTCTTTCTGGACAGAGTTGACTTCTTGGGTCATGTGGTGACTGGAGATGGAATCTCAGTTGACCCGAAGAAGATCACAAAAGTTGAGGCTTGGACAACACCGAGTTCAATAGCAGAGATCAGAAGCTACTTGGGATTGGCAGGCTATTATAGGAGGTTTGTGCAGGATTTCTTCCAGGTTGCAGAGCCATTGACTAGGCTGACCCGGAAGGATGCAGAGTTTGTCTGGTCAGAGGAATGTCAGGTCGCTTTTGATAAGTTGAAGAAGCGGCTGACGATAGCTCCGATTCTGACATTGCTATCAGGATCAGGAGGGTTCACTATCTACATTGATGCCTCAAGGATGGGTTTGGGTTCTGTCTTGCAGCAGCATGGAAAGGTGATTGCCTATGCTTCCAGGCAGTTACGTCCCCATGAGAAGAACTACCCTACCCACGACTTGGAGTTGGCAGCAGTTATATTTGCTTTAAAGTTATAAAAATACAACTTATATGGAGCGCGGGTGGAGATCTTTATAGATCATAAGATCTTGAAGTATGTGTTTACACAGAAGGAGCTCAACATGAGGCAGCGTAGGTGGATGGAGTTGATGAAGGACTTCGATATTTTACTGCAGTATCACCCAGGGAAGGCCAACGTGGTTGCCGATGCCTTGAGTAGATATCCGACAGCCATGTGTTTGATTATAGATCGTCACTTGCTAGCAGATTTGGAGAGCCTGGGGATCGAAGTGGTTGTGACAGGAGTTCAGATGCAGATATGGGGCATTCAGATTCAGTCAGACTTGATGGAGAGGATCAAGTCGACACAGTTCGAGGATGTTGTTCTGCGGTGTATCCGAGAGCAGGTTCGAACAGGATTGGTGGATGATGAGTTTACTCTTGCAGAGGATGGTACATTGAGATACGGTTCCATGTTGTGTATGTCCAGTGGAGAGCTCAGGGAGCAGATCATGCAAGAGGCCCACCGATCTCAGTACTCTATACATTCAGGTGCCAAAAAGTTGTATAGGGATCTGAGGAAGCACGTCTGGGGGTATGGGATGAAACGGGCGGTAGCTCGCTTCGTAGCCAGAAGTTTAGTCTGTCAGCAGGTAAAGACAGGAAGGCAGAGACTAGAAGGTTTGTTGTAGCCATTGTCCATTCTAGAGTAGAAATGGGAGCACATCACGATGGACTTTGTTTCTGGATTGCCGCGTACACCAGGAGGAAAAGATACGATTTGGGTTATCGTAGACAGGTTGACCAAATCAGCCCATTTTTTGCCATTTAAAGTGGGTACATCTACTAAAAGGCTAACATAGATGTATATACGACAGATTGTCAGGATTTATGGAGTTCCGGTGAGCATTGTCTCGGATTGGGATAGTCACTTTACATTCCATTTTTGGCGGAGTCTGCAGACTAGTTTGGGTACTCAGCTCAAGTTTAGTACTGCATACCATCCTCAGACGGTCGGACAGTCAGAGAGGACTATTCAGACACTCGAGGACATGCTGTGGACTTGTGTTTTGGATTTCGGAGGATCCTGAGAGGATCACCTGCACTTAGTAGAGTTTGCATACAACAACAGTTTTTAAGCCAACATTGAGATGTCACCATTCGAGGCACTGTACGGGCACAAATGTCGTACACCCTTGTCTTGGGATGATGTTGGAGAGCGAGCTTTATTGGAATCTGAGATGGTTGTAGATACAACCGAGAAGGTGAAGCTCATCAGGGACCGGATTCGCGTGGCGTAGGACAAACATCGGTACTGGGCTGATAGCCACCGCAGACCTTTGGAGTTTGAGGTAAAGTTTAGGGATAGGATTAGAATTAGGAGTTATTTTGTTTGATCATGTTTGAATATATTAGTAATTGAGACCTTGTTTGTGATTAGGTTGGAGATATGGTTTTCTTGAGGATATCTCTGACACGTGGTACGATACGTTTTGGTGGAGGTGGAAAGCTTAGCCCATACTTTTTTGGACCTTTCATGATCAGTGGGAGAGTCAGTGATGTGGCTTACAAGCTAGACTTGCCACCTGCACTAGTAGGAGTCCATAACGTATTCCACGTGTCGCAGCTGAGACGGTATGTGGTAGATCCTAGCCATGTACTCGATCACTCAGAGATTGAGGTGGGACCTACTCTTAGCTATCCAGAGTAGCCTGTGGAGATTCTGGATCGACGAGAGAAGGTTATGAGAAACCAGGTCATACCCTTGGTTCGTGTCGCATGGAGGCATCATTCTCCAGGAGAGTCTACCTGGGAGCGGGAGGATGAGATGCGCGAGCGATACCCATATCTTTTTGGACCTTGAGGTATGATTGTCTATCCTTCTCATCAGTTCAGTTTCGCCTTTCAATTTTGAGACGAAATTCTTCTAAGGAGGGTAGATTTGTCACTACCACATTTTAGTCTTGAGGGTATTTTGGTCATTTTAATTTTTGTGAATTATTTTATTAATTATTGCATTGGGGTTGTGATTTTTGACTTTTACTAGTTGTGACTTTATACACTAGCCTAGAGTTTGACTTTGACTTTAGTGACTTAGTTACCATGGTGTGGGACCCCTAATGTGACTTAAGTTAGTCATAGTTGACTTGAGTGTGGCTAGGGTTCATGAGAGGATTGGGAGAGTTAGGTATTTTGGACATATAGCTAAGGGGTTGTGCTAGCTAGCTTATGAACTTAGGCTCAAGTCCATTTACATGAAACCCTAACCCTTGCCCCCTACATGGCTGGCCACCACAGCCCATTCTAACCTAATTTCAGATTTAATGTCTCCTCACAACCACTTGCCTCTTTTAGAAACTTTTCTTTAGAAAACCCTAATTTCTTTCCTCTTTCATTATTTCTCCACCAAATTGATCCCAACCATTTGCATTGGAATCCAAATCTAGAGTAGAAGGAGAAGGAGGCTAGCTAACAAGGAGGAGAGCTCATATGGACATAGCGTGAGGAAGGAGACTTCATTATTTGGGACTTTTCTTGGAGATTGGATACCTATAGGTAATTCCTATAAATCATCCTAAATTCCTGATTTTATTCCATAGATGCATCCATCTAGGTGTCCCCTAGCTGTAGGAAAAGTTTGGTAGAAATTCGTGTTGATTGGGTGTCCGTATCGGACACATATCTATGTGTATGAGTAGGTGTTTGATGAAATGCCCAAGAGAGGTTTTATTTCTATTTTTTCAAAACTATTTAAACAAACTTGTAGATCTATATGTATACTTTGATTTTCGTGAAGGATTGTATGTGTTTTCGTGTCTGTGCCGTGTCCACGAGCAGCTGGACACGCTCACGCGCGAGCCATGCCGCTCGGGTTCTCTGTAGGACACGACACAACACTTGGGGACATGACACTTGGTGTGAGGCTAGGGCTAGTGACTGACACGACACCCCTAAAGTATCAGGTCGTATCGTGTCGAGTCAAATATGTACTAGCCACTGCATTGAACCACACACGCACACATACACGTGAAAACTCCCAACTGATACGTGTACTGTGTCACTCCTACACGTGTCGTAGCATTGTGTCAGGCTAATGGACACGTAGCACTACACCCCCTCTATCCTCTGATACGAGCACGAGGGCTGAGGTGTCGTGTGTCGTGTCTACGATGACACAAACCTACTGTATGATGATTCTGATACACAGTGTGCACTCTGTGTGTTTGTAAATGATTGGACACGTTCGTGTCAACTTGGTAGGACACGAACACCCCCAGACACGTATGCACATGTGTGACACCTGTGCACATACTGATTTAGTATTTATTTGGATTTTAATTCGAATTTTGGTTTTCCCTGTTGGACTGATATGAGATCGGGTAAATTTTTGATACTTGGGTTTATGTGATTCAAATATATGATTCAATGTATAATGTCAGATATGTTGTCCTGACTGGTAGATGTTGATTCATGTTTAGGTTGTAATCTTGGTTTTCATTCTTTGCTATTGGGTTGATTTCGAAGAACTGTCACTCATTGAATGCTTGAATTGAATAAGGATAATGAATGAGGTTATGTAGATAAATATGTGTTGTTGAATGAGACGCATACATATAGCACTGCTGTATACTGAAATCTGAGAACACACCCTAAAATCTGATAATACACACACACATACATCACTGCTAGACTGAAACCTGTGAACTCTACACACACATCCTATCACACACACTATACACCATCTCATCTCTCTATCTCTCTAATATATATACATGTAATATATATATTGATATAATGTATATATGTAGGAAAGTTGGTATGTATATATATAGCTTCCTATGGATATATTGTATGGATATATGCTAAATTGATTATAGGCATATAGCCTATACTTGATAGCCTATATATGATTTCCTATGTGTATGCCTATATACATTGAGTATATATATATATATATTTTATATATATATATATATATATATATATATATATATATACTCAATGTATGCCTATATACATTGAGTATATATATATATATATATATATATATATATATATATATATATATATATAAATATATATATATATATATAAAAAAAAAAAAAAAAAAATATATATATATATATATATATATATATATATATATATATATATATATATATATAATGTGTGTTGATGACTTGTGTAGCTTTGAGATTGTGTGTGAGTGCTAGCCTAGGTTTGGTTAGGCTTAGTGAGACTTGATTGGACTAGGATTGACCTAGTTTGACTAATGAAGTTGACTAGAGTTGACCAAGAGTTGACTTTAGTCTAGAATGACCTAGAATTCATATAGAATGTATTGTAAAGTTTAATATTACCATTCTGGACATGTTGTGACCTGTGTTGCTCTAAATAGGACTCATCTACTCTGTTTGGACATATATACTCATCGGACACTCAGGATACCAGGCGAGTACATTCTCTGACCGTTTCGTACTTGATAGGATTTACATTTATGCTCTAGATTACTTTACTTGGTGCTGTCACGTTGTTAACACGGATTGGTACTATATGGATCCCTTCATGAGATGTTATCCCCCTTGGGAGCATCGGGTTACGTTATGTCATGTGTGTTTCACTTTCATCATGTACTCCGGTGATTTTACCATTCATGTGCACTCTTGTGATTCATGTACTCTCATGTTCACAGAGCCCCTCATGTGTACTTAATGTGGACCCATTTATAGGCCCCCATGTGAAATCATGTACAATAACATAACTTGTCTGGATCCTTATGTATTGATTGGGGTACGGGGAGTATAAATGGTCATGTGAACAATTCCAAAGTAGTGTAATCATGTACAAAATATTAGAATAATCATGTGCAAATTCAAGCCATATGTCTATCTTGTACTCTACATCACTAGCCACTGTTAGTTCTTTACTTATAGTATATATTTCCTTACAGTCATCTCTTTTACTTTAGATATATTCTCCAGTGTTTTATGTATCTTACTCTATAGCATATTTATATATCCTATCATATTATTAACTACGTGAGATGTATTATGCTCGTTCTTGTCCTGACTGGACCTGTTTAAATATTACAGATGACATTGAAGAGTTATGTCCTACATACTATGGAGCAGGCCTAGATGACACCTGTGAGTTGGACTCCCAGGAGGACCCAGCCCTTGTAGAGGACATTACCCAGTAGTCTAGGCTAGTTAGCTAGACTAGTTATCTTAGTTATTGTCTTGTCTTGTTTGGGTACATTATGTACTTATTTAGGGATTTTGTTATTCTGGATGTTGTGGAGATGCTATCATAGACTCTTAGACTTCTTCTCTTATTGTATTTCATTTTGGCGACTTTCATATCTATCTATCTTATCGTACTTTTTACCTTAGCTATGATTGAGTTGTACATTTCTATATTGTCCTCCATTCGGAGCGTATATATTGTACATGTACCTTATAATTGTCAGATGTATGTGACCTAGGATAGCGTTCTACTGCCGATACTGTGGCGTAGGCTGGACGTACCCACTTCTCGTGCCCCTACACTGGTTGCGGGTCGTGACACATTTTTAGTGGTGGCCTATGCAGGTCTAAATTTGTAGTGGTATTCAAACTAGAGTATCACTATAGCCTGCATTAGGATATAGGATATAGTTTTGAGGTACTCAATCACTTTAGAAAAACTCCGATCCAATACTTGCCATCTAAATTCTTGTTGATTTAACGTTTTTCTTTGAATAAATAAACTGTCCTCCTTTGATTTTTTGCTTCATTCTCGGTAATTGCTTCTTGTTTTGATCTGTCTTCAGGATGGTTATGCAGACACGATCTCATCGCACCTGTAAGGGGGATACTATCGAGAGGTCGGCCACCTCCGCCTGTACAGAGACCTTCTCCCGTCATTTTCGATTTCTCTCGACAACAGCCACCTTCCGGATCAGTTGACGCAGGGCAGTTGTTCGACTTCTTTCAGAGGATGGTGGAGGCCCAGCAACAGCAGTCCGCTCATTTCCAGCAGGGCATAGAGAATGCCCATCAGCTTGCCCTGACGACTGTGTAGAGAGTTATTGTGCAGCCACAGGCAGCCCAGATGCAGCCATATCAGCCGAGGACACCAGGGATCCAGGACTTCCAGAAGATGCGTCTACGGGACTTCCGCGGCACTGAGGGGATTCTGTATGCGGATAACTGGATAGTGCACATCGAGAAGATCTTTCGGCTGGCGAAGATTCTAATACGACTACAGATTGAGGCGATAGGTAGCCAGATGTAGGACCTGGCCCGCACATAGTACCAGACGGACCCGTGGGTCAGTACAGAGCGACAGACTTGGGCAGCCTTCAAGAAGCTGTTCAAGGAGAAGTTTTTCCCTCACACAGCTCTTGGTGCCCTGGAGATGCAGTTTGAGAGCTTAGTTCAGGGCAGTCAGACTGTCGAGGAGTACGCTGGAAAGTTCTGCCATCTGGGCAGATTTGTTGAGGGGCTCAGTGAGACGGCGAAGGCCCGAGGATATGAGAATAGAAGTGATATTAGGCTTTTTGTAGCCATTGACAACAATTGACCATATGTCAAAATATAGAGACTTCAGGTAGAAGCTCATTCGTGTCTTCCAATAACTATAGTTTGTTCCATCAAATAGTCGGAGTCTATTTGTGGATTACTCTTCAATTGTGAAGTACATACTTGCCATATGTGATATAGTGATCTATATAATAGTAGTTATATAATAAAGAATATAATAGCAGTGTTACCTCACTTTACCTATATAACCCGCTCTGATACCAATTGTAGGAACAATTGGTATGATAGCAATACCTATATAAAGAGAATCTGCTCTGATACCAATTGTAGGAGCAATTGGTATGAGCAACAATATCTATATAACAAGCACCAGCTCTGATACCAATTGTAGGACCGATTGTAGGAACAAGTTGTAAAGCGTAATACTCTAGAAGGAGGAGAATAGAGTAGGAAGCGGAAATTAACTATTTAAAAATGTTAGTAACAAGATTCGATAATATATATCACAGATATGTAAATAAAAAGTAGAGAGTAGAGAGCAAACGCAAACACAAGGATGTATACTAGTTTTCCTCTTATGAGGACTAGTCCAGTCGAAAGAACTCTAGCTTCCAGTTGAATCCACTATGGAAAATCACCACAAGTTTTCATCCGAAGTTCTTGCAACTTCTACAACGCGAGCTTTGATCCGAAGTACTCGACCAACTTCAATTGTGAAGTATCTTTCTTTAATCAAGCCTCTGATTACAATCTCTCTGAAACTTCTAGACCATACCGCACTGGCAAATCGACTAGAGGATTGTAACTGGCTTGGGATTTAAAAATGAATAGCTCAGAACACTTTGGAAGAAGTAGTAGGCTTATAAAGAAGAGATATGAAAGTGAATTAGTGTGTTGAAATGATCGAAATTCTTCTCTATTTATAGTTTTTCCAAAGGAAGAATTATGATCGAATTCGGGCAAAATTCGGGCAAAACTCTATGAGAAAATCTCGGCAAGATCCGTAACTGCAGAAGGACCAAGTTCAAAATCCAACGTCTACTAACTGAACTCTGGTCGAATTCGGGCTGAACTCGAGCCAAATTCTGTTGGAGTTCGGTTAGGGATTTTGCAAATTAGTTTTGGGCTTTTTGAAAAGATCAAGCAGTTAGGAAGTAGTTTGGGCTTTTGTAAGTGGGCTTATTTTCAAAATAAAAGGGTATTTTGAAAATATTTCTTGGGTAGCCTATTTGCCAGTATGACGCAATGTACATCATATTCCTAGACTCAATAAATATAAAAAATAAATTGGTAAAATAGGAAAACCAAGAGCCCTTTGATGACGCCTTTCTTCAAATATTTGAGCAGACTCGAAGACGCATTTTTCACTTGACGGCGGTCGTCCAAAGATAAACAGATCTGGAAATCTGAATACCTTTCGGGGGCTTCACCCCCGAACCCCCACGGGTGACGCTGCCCCCTTGACCCCTGTCCGCTGACCAGGCAGTGGAACCCCCGATGCGAGGCCCCAGATAGGTCGTTAGGCGGTTCAGAAAAATCTTCTTGTATAACGCCGTCTTTGACCCATCAATAATTCTCTATTGCATATTTTCTGGTTTGATCATGTGTGATCATGCTTACAGCATGTCTACAAATACATGTTAGGCAAACAAAACAATATGACTGATACAGAACATTAGGACAATGCTAAGTTAAAGTACTAACATGATAGTGATTACATGAATATTAGTGATGTTATTATGTTAAACTTAATTGATTAGCCATATTCAAAAACCTGATATAATCATTAGGCTAACATGTTCTTCTTCTTCAAACAGTAGCCAAGCTCCATGGGAATCCGAAAACTTAAAAAGAGCATAACTTGCTCAAAACAACCCTGAATCGAGACTTCCAATGGTCTAAACTACATAAATCGAGATTTCCTACAGCCTGGGATGACTGGTTTTAGGAAATACCAAGTTTTAATAGATCAAAACCAAGAAAACAAGAAAATGTCAAAACTTAGATCTATAAAATTGTAGCCATCAAAATAAAAAATTCCAAGTTATAAAGAGGCTTAGAATCATGCATGGAAGAGAATAGAACAAACAAAAAAACATTGTTCAAGGTTTTAGCAAGATGTACTTGCCTCTCTCTAATGGCTCGAGTTGGATGGAAGAGGAATGAATAAGAGTGAATGAGGAAAGAGAGAGAAAAAGTGGTATATATACCAAGCCCAAGTAATCTCCACCATTCGTTCATCTCCACTCAATCTAAGCCATTCATCCCTTTTCATGATGAACCAAGCTAAACCAAGTTGGTTCAACCAGAACCAAAATGAACCAAGAGCTAGGCAAGTGCAAAATAAAATAAGAAAAATAATTAGCAGGTAATTACTGGAACCAAATACAGAACAAATGCATGATACGGCACCAAATACGTATCCGTATATAAATACCGATACTGTGAGATGAGTCTCACACGTGGAGACCAAGGAGCACAAGAAGAGGAGTCCAAAAGCTTGGACGATTGTGTCCTACTTAACACTTGAGCCCTCTTTGGGAGTTTCATTGGGAATCCATCTCCCAATAGGTAAAACTATTGTCATTTCTCCTTGTTTAGACATTATTTTCATGCGTGACCCTATTAGAAACTCATCCATGGACTAGGGGTACCTATAGGGGGAAGTGCAAGTCTCTAACCATGATTTTGGTAGAAGTTATATAGAGCTTTTGTGTCATTTTTGAAAAAATTCGAGGATGGCACACCAAGTATTTGTCATATTGTTTCATAGGCTAAATGGACATGTGAATGGTGTATGAGGCTAAAAATGTGTCCACATATGGATACTAATAGATTGTGTCATGTTACATTAGGATACGGGATCAATTTGAGGTTTTGGGACTCCTACACTTGTGATACACATGGCACATTCTATAAAACACATCACTATAGCTATCTACTATGCTAACTAGACACCAATCCACATATTGGATATAGTCATGATGTTTTAGGGGTGTTTGGGACTATAGTTATGTATGTATAGGTAAGGCCGTAGCCATGTGTCTCCCAATATATATATATATATATATATATATATATATATATATATATATATATATATATATAATATTTGGCAACTAAGGAGTTATTGATGTATAAGGCGCAAAATGCCGATGCCTATACAAGTAAGCGCGCCTCGTGCAAAAGGTAAAAGACCAGAAAAGAAAGAGCAACAGAGATAAGGACACAAAACCCGGAACCAGCGGGGACTAGTCCCATGCAATCCAGAAGCTGTCCGCGGAGTAGGAGTAACGCATCCGGATTCTGCTGATCTGTCTCTGGACCTCGGAGATCAGATTAAGAGGTTGGAGAGAATGTCCTTCGTACCTGAACTTATTTCGGTTCTTCCACAATACCCAAATCCCTGCGGCTGCCACGATCTGTTGGCCTTGGGAGGTTCCCTATCTGGCCAGGAGATCGTTGAAGCCCCCAGAAGGATGCTGAACTCCGTACCTGTTGCTGAGGTAGTCCCACATCTGAGTCGCTAGATCGCCCGCCAGGAGGACATGCTCCACCGATTCGACATAAGGGGAGGTGCAACAGTGACATCTCGATGCCAGGCTGAAGCCGAAAGACGCGATTGAGTCATCTGTAGGTAGTTTCCTTCTCTGAGCCCTTCAGATCAGGATCGACCATTTAATGGGAATACAGGATTGCCAGAAAGAGGCAATGAGGAAACACGGGGTGCCGGCCCCTTTCGCTATAAGTCTGGCAGACGCGAGGGTGAATGTGTCGTTCGGACTCGCGGTCTACTGCTGGGTGTCTGGCTCATTAGTAATGAGCAGCTGAGCTGCTGCAAGTCTGTTTGTCGCTACCTGTTCGAGCCTATTGCGCACACTATCCCAATTTTAACCATGATCTGGATCCCACAGATCGTGGATCTTCCCGAAGTGGGGATGTTCAGTATTATATAGCTCGTCGCCCAGCCAACGTTCGATGCTCATCGAAGCGTGGCCGTTGCCAGTTGAAGACGGATAAGGGGTTCGGCGAGCGCCATACCGCAGGCCATATGATGCCAGATGGCAGAGGATCTGCTGGTAACTAAAGCGATCGTCAAGTGAGAGAGTCTGAAATATCTGGCCTTCATGAATCTGGACCAGAGAGAGTTGCCCGTGCGTATCTTCCACCATAACTTCATGGAGCATGCGTCCACTTGATGATCCAAACGGCACAACCCTAGGCCGCCCTCTCCGATGGGTTTAGCCATAGTGGACCAACCGGCCCAGTGGTGTTTTTCTTCTCTGTGGCTGCTTCCCAAAAGAATTTAGCGAAGAGGGATTCTATGGAAGTGATAACTTTTTTCGGGGGACCACAAACAGCCAGAGAGTATATTGGCACGGAGGAGAGAACATGCCTAATCAGGATCAGCTTGCCGCCAGGGGCGAGAGTGGCATTATGCCAGCCCTCAATCTTCTTTCTGATAGAGCGCACCATATACTCAAAAATATTAGCGTTCGACTTGTCGTACACCAACGGACAGCCTAAGTAGAAGAATGGGGGTTTAGCGGTGGTGTATCAGGTCAGGTTGGATAGCCTGTTGGAGTATGTCCTGTCCGTTTTGTGGTGGGTGTAGATGACGCTCTTGCTTTTGTTGACCCGTTGCCCGGAGCATTTGACGTTTCTCTCAAGCATTTTGTGGACAACATCCACCGACCTGATGTCGCCGGAGGAGAAGATGAGAACATCGTCCGCGTAGACAAGGTGCATAATAATAGGGCATCCGGTGGTGGTGTGATAGTGGTTGAATTGGTTGTTATTGATCATGTTGTTGAGATTTCTGCTGAGCGCTTCGACGACGATGATGAATATGGTGGAAGAGGGGGGATCCCCCTGGCGCACGCCCCGACTGGATGAAAAAAATCCTGTCGCTTGACTGTTGATGACGGTGGAGAACCTAGAATTGCTGATGGACCTGTATATAATGTCAATCCATGTTTCTGAAAAGCTGAAGGCTCTGAACACTCCGACCATGAATTGCCAGTCAAGGCGGTCATACGCCTTTTCCATATCTAGTTTGATCGTGACGTTTCCTTCTCTAGCTGGGAATTTCATACAGGTAACCATTTCTTGGGCGAGAAGGATGTTGTCGATGATGTTCCTTCCCTTGACGAATCCGCTCTACTCTTCGGAGATGATCTTGGGAAGAAGGTTGGATATCCGATTCGCGATGATTTTCGAGATAATCTTGTTGGTGAAGTTGCATAAGCTTATGGGCCTGAAGTCTCTGAAGGTTTCAGGATTGTCTTTTTGGGGATGAGGATAAGATTCGCCCCGAAAATAGCTGTTGGGTATCTAGCGCCTTGGAAGAAGGCAATTGTGGCTTTCAGTAAATCTGCAGCGACAATGTCCCAACAAGTTCTGAAGAATGTCCCCGAGTATCCGTCAGGCCCGGGTGCACTTTATTCATCTAGCGACCAGATCGCCGCCTTAACTTCCTCAGCGGATGGGGTGACCGTGAGCATGTCGTTGTCCATGTCGGAGATAGTGGCGGGGACCGAGGATAGAAAGTCGTCGTCCTTGACGATCGCCTCTTTGGTGAAGAGGAAAGAGTAGAACAACTCCGTTGCCTCTTGAATAGTCATCTGGTCGTGGAGCTGTGCGCCATTATCGTCAATGATACGGTGTAGGTTAAGTTATTGTCTATGACCCTAGACACAAGCGTGAAAGAATCCAGAGTTTTGATCCCCTTTAAGGTCCCAAGCCAGCCTGGCTTTTTGTTTCCAGAATTCGGTCTGAACTTTCAGTCTAGACTTGAGTATGGCTTTAGCCAGGGTAAGCGCGGCTCGAGCCTTCGGAGATCGGTCCATGACGAACCTGCTTTCTGCTCTGGTGACATCATCCTCAGCGGTTCTGATCGCTTGAAATATGTTTTTGAACGCTGCCGTGCTCCATGAGAAAAGGGCCTTGCTGGTGGCGGCAAGTTTGTGCGCCATTCTAACCAGACGGTCTGTGGCGTCAGGGGTGTTCCAGGAGTTCCAGGCCGCGGTGACGACCGGTATGAACTGAGGGTGGTGCCTCTAGAAGTTCAAGAAGCGAAAAGGTTTTTTGGGGTGATGGGAGTTACTTTTGATTTCGATGAGGAGGGGGGAGTGATCCGATTCTGCGGTGTTAAGGTGAGAGAGGTTGGATGTGATCCCCATATCTGCCCATGGTCCGTTGATTAGCACACGATCCAAACGGGAGTATTGCCGGCGGTGGCCTTCCTGTATGTTGCACCAATGTATATTGCCGGCGGTGGCCTTCCTGTATGTTGCACCAATATATATATAAATATATATATATATATAATATATATATATATATATATATATATATATATTTTATATATATATATATAGAAAATATATATATATATATATATATATATATATATAAAATGGGCGATGATGAGCCTAGCCTGTGCGATGCAGGGCATCCACAATGTCGAAGGACTGACGAAAAATGGCCACGATCTGAGCTAGCATGGGTCAGAATGAGGCACTCGTGCATGAAAACTCGACGGCTAGGGCGCCGCACGGACGATCGAGGACCGGCACCTTTCTACTACAGGTATAAATGACGGCCGACCATGCGACCTGTCGTACGGCGTCGTAAGGGCGTCGAGAAAACGTCGTAAGGGCGTCGTGCACATAGAACGGGTGGCTGGGGGGCATCGGCTGTCGTAGGCATCGTGAAGATGTCGTGGGCGCCTTTGGCATCGTGGGCGAAGCAAGGCATTGAGTTGCCGGCGTCGAAAGATGTCGGTCGTCCCGTGAGGCTTTGGAGCACGCAGATTGCGTAATTTGATTGGGATACAGCAGGGGGAGAGGAGTTCCAGGTTGGGCACCGGCCTTAGAGGCCTATGCATTTGATCTAGTGAGGAGCGGACTAATGTTCAGGTTAGACAGGCTCGTGCCTATGCAAGAATTGAAGGTAAGAAGAGGGAAAAAGAGCAAGGAATGCTCTGGTACAGTAGGTGTTATGTACAGGGGCAAGACTTCATGTGAACTGATACCTGTGCACATGTGTGTGCACTGGGTATGCACAAAATAGGGTGTACAGGTGAAGAAGAAAGTGTAGGCTCGATTTCCTGTGAGCATGGCAGTAGGGTGTAGGTATAGGGGAATTAGCTAATAGGAGTTAGGGGAAATCGAATTAGCTAATAGGAGTTAGAGGAAATCTGGAAAGCCATTATAAGGGGAGAGGCTTTGTTTGTGGGCAAGTAGAGTTGGGATAGGGTTTGCCACATTTGGTTTGGGATAGCAGTTGGAGGATTAAGGGATTTGGGGAAATAATGTTAGTTAACAGCAAGTTAAGGGGAAGAAGAGGCAGGAGATTAGGAGCTACTGATATATATGTGTGTCACTTCGGGACACCTGAGTGTGTAGACAGTAAGAGTTTGGGGGAAATCCTTGTGTAGGAAAAATACTATATGTGCAAAGGCTTTCCAGTGTAAACAGTAGTTGGGTGTGTGTGCATGAGTAGATAGATAAGGTATTACTCATAGGTAATATCCTAACTTTGGTGTTAATGTTGGGGTATATCTAGTAGGCAACCCATAGGAAATAGTAGTATAGTTAAAGGGATAATGTGGATGTTTAGACAGGATGATAGTTAGGATATGGGTTCATGGATAAGGTTAGCTAGAATGAGAGGATAGTATAGGGTAAGTTAAGATACCCAATTAGTGTTAGGAAACTAGGAAATTTTGGTATATATGAATACATCATATAGTATTCATATATGACATTCAAGTATCTTAGGATACACCATAGTGTTGGTTCCATGGTATCCCAAGTCGCTAATAAAGCCTAGAAACTTAGTGTATAGACCCAATATCTTAGAAATTGACACATACAACCTAGAAATAGTTTGGTGGACCAAGTTTGACTAATTGGCATAGAGTTGACCTAGTTTGACTATATTGACCTAGAAATGACTTCATGGCCTAGAATTGGACTAGTTTGACTTGTATTCACTTCCAAAACTTGGTACTGATACAATATTCCATATATAGGTCTTTGAGGCACCGTATCGGACATCGTTGATACTTCACACCGGATTTCAAGCGAGTACGCTCTCTAATAATTTCCTGTCCATGGTATTTTCTATGTTTCTTATATTTTAGTATAGATATCTTTGAATTCTCGTCACATAGTTTACACGTGTCACGCCCTATTCGGGGAATCGTTCACCTTCGCTTTGATTCACGCTGAATCATTAGTCCTCGCTAAGGCGTGATGCCGTACAAGTCTGGAGTTGCACTGTACAAGGCGTGCTCGTGTGCATTTTTATAAAAGAGACATTTTGAATAGAGTTCGCAGCAAGTTCATAGAGAAATTGAATAGCACAGAGATGAAACTGAAATAAGCTCTTTATTGATAACTTTTGCATACAAAACATGAGGCTCTCAAATAGTCAAAATAAAATGCCAAATTTGGCTACAACTTACAGAAATACTGAAATAAGATACAACTTGTTCCATACATCATATCCTTTTATTAAAAATGCGGCAATATCCACCTTCAGCAAAATGCCTTCTTCTCCAAGTGAAAACTTCAAGGAAGTGTGAAGCTTCTAAAGAGTCGGACAACAAGCCTTCAGTGTCTAAGATTATCCACTAGGTTTTCGGTACCTGTGGACACGAGGGTTAGTACATTGCCACATATGTACTGGTGAGCGGTCGTAACCAATCTCACCATAAATCAACAGCAGTAAATTATGTGAATGTACACTATTGATTTTGACATTTCTATCTTACCTTAGGGTACATTAACAATTCATATTTGATAGGAAACATAAGAAGCACACATTGATGTTCGAAACATAAGCAATTCATATTGTTCTAACATAAGCAATTCATATCGTTCACTGTAACACCCAGTTTTTCAGATGAGGGTAATTTTGAAATTTTGTAATTATAATTATTATTTATTGATATTTATTTCATATTATAATTTTTGGTGATTTTTAATCATTTTTAAACTATTTAAAATTATGACTTGTGATTTGGTGTTTTGCTAGTGTAACCCTAGAGATAGTGACCTAGAGCCTAGCCATGTGATTAGGGTATTTCATTTATCATTTTTAGTTTGAGAGTATTTTTGTCATTTTTGAATTATTTGAATTTAATATATATTATTAGAAATCTAAAATGATTATTTAGAATGGTGTGATTTAAATATTATTTAATTGATTGTCTTGTGTTGTGTTTAGCCCTAATCTAGATTGGACCTAACCTAGATTAGTCATAGCTAGTCTAGTTAGCCATGGTTAGTATTATTTAGTATGGGTTAGTTGGGTTAAGTCATGACTTGTTATAAAGGATTTGGTTGCAACTTGACTTGAAGGGGAAACCTAGATTTCTAGCCATTGAATAGATTAGATGTGATGAGAGCCCTTGGATTGAATCCTAAAACCCTAACCCTAGCATTTATGGCCAGCCACCTAGGGATCATCCTCCTATTTATACTCTCTTCCATTAGGTTAGCCTCTTTAGGAAATAGCAAGTTTGAAAAAGAGGTAAATCCCATATTTAGAAATTCATAGAAAATCCATTTTAATTCCTTTTTAATCCAAACAAGTTGCATTAGATCCTAATTCATCTATACTTACTATTATTTGAGGATTATTCCAGCTTGGGATCAATTTGGGGAAGTTTGCTAACGGGGAGGAAGATCTAGAAGAGGGCTTTTGCTTGAGGAGTTCTTCAATAGGTAATTGATACTAAAACCTATTAATTTCCAGTTTTCTTTGCATATAAGGTTAGGTTTAAGAGTCCCCTAACTGTAGGAATTAGTTTCGTGTCTTGGTGGACTCATTTCGTGTCCGTATCGGACGCGTATCCAATAAGATACCTAGGTGTTTGTAGAAATGCCACATAGGAATTGATTTTCGTATTTTTGAAATGTAATTGCATGGATTTGCAGATCTAGGTGAGTGTATTAATTTTTGTGTGAATGGTAGAGTAGGATATATGGGAATTTCAATATGTGCAATAGCTAAATGTGTTAGGCATATTTCAATTGTATATGTATATATATATATATATATATATATATATATATATATATATATATATATATATATATATATATATTTTATATATATATATATATATATATATATATATATATATATATATATGATGTGAATAGTGATGTATATATATATATATATATGGTATTGGCCTATAGTGTGTCTGTTTGCCTAGTGAGAGTTTAGTTAGACTTGTTTAGTCTTGATTAGACTAGTTAGACTTGTATAGACTTGTTTGACATATGTTTGACTTAGTTGACCTAGTTTGACTTCTAGGGTTGACCAGAGTTGACCAAGAGTTGACTTTGGTCTAGATTGACCTAGAATCATGTAGAATGCATAGTAGAACTTCATGATACCATTTTGGACTTGTTGTGACTTGTGTTGTTCTGATTAGGAGCCAGACACCTCTCCTCGGATAGTACTTTTCATCCGGATATTCAGATAGCAGGCGGGTACATTCTCTGATTATTTCATATCTTGTTAGAATTATATTCCTGCTTTAGATTACTTTACTTGATGATGTCATGACATTATCACGGATTAGTACAATATGGATCTCTTCATGCGATGTTATCCCCCTCGGGAGCATCGGATACATTATGTCATGTGCGTTTCACTTTCATCATGTACTCCTGTGCTTTCACCATACATGTACACTCTTGTGAATCATGTACTCTCATGTTCACGGAGCCCTCATGTATACTATCACGTGCACCCTTTCATGGGCCTTCATGTGATATCACGTATAATAACATAACCTGCTTAGATCCTTGTGTATTGATTGGGGAAACGGGGGAGTACAAATAGTCATGTGAACAAATTCTATAGTAGTGTAGATCATGTGAAACTCCTTAGTGTAGATCATGTACTAATTTGTCCTTTTCACATGTGCTATCCTGTACTCTACATCACTAGCCACTGTTAGTTCTCTATATACAATAGCTATTTACTTACAGTTCTTTTTCTTTTACATCATGTACTTCCTTTCATTTTTCTATATCTTACTCTACTGCATATTTATATTTCTAACCTGCTATGATCTGTTGAGATGTATTATGCTCGTTCCTGTCCTGACTGGGCCTGTTAAAAATATTACAGAGGACGAGGAGGAGGCCTGTGTGGATACCTTCTACGGAGCAGCTCTAGATGACACCAGTGATCCGAATTTCCAGCCGGATCCACTAGCTGTAGAGACTGAGACTCCCTAGTCTAGGTTTTAATATTTCTGTCATTTGAGATATGGGATTGTATATATTCTTTCACATTCTGTAGTTGAGACTTTGTATTTCTGGATCTTTGCTGAGTTGTTATCTTAGACACTTAGACTCTTCTGATCATCTGTATTTTATTTTGAGTTCTATATCATATCGTGCTTCTTCTTCCTTAGTTGTGATTGAGTTTACATTCTGCTATGTCACCCCCATTCGGGGAGTATAAACTGCTTAGCATTATATTGTTAGATGTTGTGACCTAGGACAGCGTTCTACCGCCGACACTGCAGCGTAGGCTAGACGTACCCACTTCTCGTGCCCTTACTCTAGGGTACAGGTCGTGACACGTTTTTAGTGGTGGCCCATGCAGGTCGAGTTTATGTAGTGGTATTCGAACTAGAGTATCACTAAAGCCTGCAGTAGGATTAGGATATTTTTGAGGGTACTCAATCACACTAGAAAAACTTTTAATCAGATTCCCTTGTCTAAATTGTTGCTTATTGACTTCCCTTGAATATAAATTGTCCCCCTTTGATTTTTTTGCTTCATTCTCAGAAATTGCTTCTTGTTTTGATCTGTCTTCATGATGGTTATGAAGGCACGATCTCATCGCTCCGGTCCGGGGAATACTATCGAGAGGCTGGCCACCTCTTGTCCTGTTCATCAGGGCCTCGAGACCGCAGCTCCTGTTGTGCCAACTCAGGTTGGCGTTCTGCTACATTGGAGGTGCACCTTCATCTGTACAGAGACTTTTTCCTGTCATTCCCAATTTCTCTCAGCAGCAGCGGTTCATGCAGCATCAGCAGCAGACCAGGGGAAACCAGCAGGGGTGAACTATCGTTAGGACAGTCGAGGATGCACAGACCATTGGCGATCGTGCTGCAAGTTCCGTTCTTCTCGATTCCATTCCCACAATTGTCTGTTATAACTATCTTGAAATCCGATTCCATATGTTCCTTGTTGATTGATTAATTTTGTCATGTTGCTCTTTTGTTATGTTTGTTTCTCTTCTGAGAAAATCATATGGGCTAGGTCACCTCAGTTATGGGATCTAGAATCTTCGATAGTCGTGTTAGCTGGCATAGTGAGGACATATAGTCAAATTTGGACGTATTTCTCGGGTGTGGGAATTTAAGGTTTTCGCCGTCGTATGCGGCAATGCAAAAATTTTAAATACCATGAACCTAGAGGTATGTACCTTAGTTAAGGACTCTGTGATTATCGTAGCCTTGCTCACTAGCATGACGAAGACTCTGAACAACATGATTTTGGACAGACGCATATGATTATCATACCCTTCTGTTGTTTTAAAATTGTATTTCATCAAATAACTTAGGAGTAGGGATATTTAGTTTTGTAGAGTTTATTCATATATATTTCTTTCAAAGTGTAATGATATGATGACTTATAGAGTATCTGTACCCTAGAGATGATAGTTAGCATTGGTATTAGAATAGTAACCCATTGTAGATGACTTCTCTGTTATTTATAATACCAACCAGTTTACATATAAGATGTTAGTATGCCTTACAGCCTTGATGATTGTTATTACTTTCCTTACCTTTTTCCAGTGAGACACCCATGACCAGAACCTGTCCTTGAGTATAGTTGCAGTACACCTAAGACTGAGAGGTCTATATATATATATAGATTGCAGATGATATTGGCATATGAGGTATGGGTTTGGTTGGTGTCTATAGGTCAATGTTCTATAGGATTATTGACATGTTGTTAGCCTATATTGGTCCACTCCCTATTTTAGTAAGTTCTCTTGTGTTGAGTTCAGTCATGTTGATCAACCTTTATAGACAGTGTGCAGACCCTTCACTAGAGACCTTGTTTCCTCAGTTCATACTATTTCAAGTCGTTCACTGCACTCAACTTTTAGTACCTACTATGTTGCATCATAGGTTTCACTGGACCATAGTTTAAACCCCAACTATTGACTCACCAATATAACCATCAACCCCTTACTATATTCTGCATATCTGGAGAGTTAGTATCATGCATACTAGAGGTCTGCACTCACCACTTAGGATAGTTCACTGTTCTGTCCCAGTACACCTTACAGTATCTGACCCCTTCATTGGAGTGATAGGCATGTAGTAGGGAGTTGGTGTTATTGGACTTTGAGTAGAGTTGAGGTGATGAGGGTAAAGCATATATATATATAGCTTGTATATATGTAATGTATTTTGATTTGGTACGTAGCCTGCACTCATTTGCAGTATACTGCCTATTGCATTCCCTGTACACCAGTTTGGTTCACTTCTTTCAGACCACTGTCCTGCATGTAGTTAGTTCAGCCAGATAGATAGGAGAGCCCAGGTTGATCTAGAGGCATGTTTCAGTCACCATGGAGGTTTCCTTTCACTTTGACTTTACAAGTGGACCCAAATGTCATGTCCTTTAGCTCATAATTTTAGTCCCCTTGGCATCATTCCCTTTTGCCTATATTGATGTTTCAGACCATTCATCCTTAGCCTAAATTCTAAGCAGCTGTTCAGTCACTTATAAGTTTAGTCTACTTTAACCCTTGGTTGATCAGTTATATATATATATATATATATATAGATGATATACTTAGGATATATGTGATGGGTTGTTGTTCTTGAGCATATAAATATATGGTATTTGGGATTGGTGTGCTTAGCTTGTAGGTATTTAGTTATGGATGACTTGATAGGATTGGGAAGTTAAGAGCTAGCCTATTATAAGTTTCTCTTTTGCTAAATTCTAGTTGCCAACACTTAGGTAGCTAGCATAGGTAAAATCCTAAGAAGTTGACCAGCTGATGACTAAATACTAGGATGTTGAAAAAATTGACTAGTGATTGACCCTTGACTATGTTTGACCTAGAAGGGGGTGCGATCATCTTAATTTCGAGGACAAAATTTTTCTATGGTGGGTAGGATTGTAATACCCAATTTTTCAGATGAGGATAATTTTGAAATTTTGTAATTATAATTATTATTTATTGATATTTATTTCATATTATGATTTTTGGTGATTTTTAATCATTTTTAAACTATTTAAAATCATGACTTGTGATTTGGTGTTTTGCTAGTGTAACCCTAGAGATAGTGACCTAGAGCCTAACCATGTGATTAGGGTATTTCATTTATCATTTTCAGTTTGAGGGTATTTTTGTCATTTTTGAATTATTTGAATTTAATATATATTATTTGGAATTTAAAATGATTATTTAGAATGGTGTGATTAAAATATTATTTAATTGATTGTCTTGTGTTGTGTTTAGCCCTAACCTAGATTGGACCTAACCTTGATTAGTCATAGCTAGTCTAGTTAGCCATGGTTAGTATTATTTAGTATGGGTTAGTTGGGTTAAGGCATGACTTGTTAGAAAGGAATAGGTTGCAACTTGACTAGAAGG
Organism: Iris pallida; assembly: GCA_029216955.1. Taxonomy (NCBI): domain Eukaryota; kingdom Viridiplantae; phylum Streptophyta; class Magnoliopsida; order Asparagales; family Iridaceae; genus Iris; species Iris pallida. The sequence goes on along the minus strand of JANAVB010007440.1, from coordinate 139,745 downwards.
GGAAACCTAGATTTCTAGCCATTGAATAGATTAGATGTGATGAGAGCCCTTGGATTGAATCCCAAAACCCTAACCCTAGCATTTATGGCCAGCCACCTAGGGATCATCCCCCTATTTATACTCTCTTCCATTAGGTTAGCCTCTTTAGGAAATAGAAAGTTTGGAAAAAGAGGTAAATCCCATCTTTAGAAATTCATAGAAAATCTATTTTAATTCCTTTTTAATCCAAACAAGTTGCATTAGATCCTAATTCATCTATATTTGCTGTTATTTGAGGATTATTCCAGCTTGGGATCAATTTAGGAAAGTTTGCTGACAAGGAGGAAGATCTAGAAGAGGGATTTTGCTTGAGGAGTTCTTCAAATTTCCAGTTTTCTTTGGATATAAGGTTAGGTTTAGGAGTCCCCTAACTGTAGGAATTAGTTTCGTGTCTTGGTGGACTCATTTCGTGTCCGTATCGGACGCGTATCCAATAAGATACCTAGGTGTTTGTAGAAATGCCACATAGGAATTGTTTTTCGTATTTTTGAAATGTAATTGCATGGATTTGTAGATCTAGGTGAGTGTTTTAATTTTTGTGTGAATGGTTGAGTAGGATATATGGGAATTTCAATATGTGTAATAGCTAAATGTGTTAGGCATATTTCTATTGTATATATATATATATATATATATATATATATATATATATATATATATATATATATATATATATATATATTAAAAAAAAATAAATAAAAATATATTTTATTTTTATTTTTATTTATTTTTTTTAATATATATATATATATATATATTTATATATATATATATATATATAATATATATATATATATATATATATATATATATATATATATATATATATATATATATATATATATAAAATATATATATATATATATATATATATATATATATATATATATATATATATGGTGTTGGCCTATGGTGTGTCTGTTTGCCTAGTGATATATATATATTTTATTTTATTTATTTTTTTAATATATATATATATATATATATATTTATATATATATATATATATATATATATATATATATATATATATATATATATATATATATATATAAAAATATATATATATATATATATATATATATATATATATATATATATATATATATGGTGTTGGCCTATGGTGTGTCTGTTTGCCTAGTGAGAGTTTAGTTAGACTTGTTTAGTCTTGATTAGACTAGTTAGACTAGTATAGACTTGTTTGACTTAGGTTTGACTTAGTTGACCTAGTTTGACTTCTCACATCATGAATATATATATATATATATATATATATATATATATATATATATATATATATATATATATGGTGTTGGCCTATGGTGTGTCTGTTTGCCTAGTGAGAGTTTAGTTAGACTTGTTTAGTCTTGATTAGACTAGTTAGACTAGTATAGACTTGTTTGACTTAGGTTTGACTTAGTTGACCTAGTTTGACTTCTAGGGTTGACCAGAGTTGACCAAGAGTTGACTTTCGTCTAGATTGACCTAGAATCATGTAGAATGCATAGTAGAACTTTATGTTACCATTTTGGACTTGTTGTGACTTGTGTTATTCTGATTAGGAACCAGACACCTCTCCTCGGACAGTACTTTTTATCCGGACACTCAGATAGCAGGCGAGTACATTCTCTGATCATTTCATATCTTGTTAGAATTATATTCCTGCTTTAGATTACTTTACTTGATGCTGTCACGACATTATCACGGATTAGTACTATATGGATCTCTTCATGCGATGTTATCTCCATCGGGAGCATCGGGTACATTATGTCATGTGCATTTCACCATCATCATGTACTCCTGTGCTTTTACCGTACATGTACACTCTTGTGAATCATGTACTCTCATGTTCACGGAGCCCTCATGTATACTATCACGTGCCCCCTTTCATGGGCCTTCATGTGATATCACGTATAATAACATAACCTGCTTAGATCCTTGTGTATTGATTGGGGAAACGGGGGAGTACAAATAGTCATGTGAACAAATTCTATAGTAGTGTAGATCATGAGAAACTCCTTAGTGTAGATCATGTACTAATTTGTCCTTTTCACATGTGCTATCCTGTACTCTACATCACTAGCCACTGTTAGTTCTCTATATACAATAGCTATTTACTTATAGTTCTCTTTCTTTTACATCATGTACTTCCTTTCATTTTTCTATATCTTACTCTACTGCATATTTATATTTCTAACCTGCTATGATCTGTTGAGATGTATTATGCTCGTTCCTGTCCTGACTGGGCCTGTTAAAAATATTACAGAGGACGAGGAGGAGGCCTGTGTGGATACCTTCTACGGAGCAGCTCTAGATGACACCAGTGATCCGAATTTCCAGCCGGATCCACTAGCTGTAGAGACTGAGACTCCCTAGTCTAGGTTTTAATATTTCTATCATTTGAGATCTGGGATTGTATATATTCTTTCACATTTTGTAGTTGAGACTTTGTATTTCTGGATGTTTGCTGAGTTGTTATCTTAGACACTTAGACTCTTCTGATCATCTGTATTTCATTTTGAGTTCTATATCATATCGTGCTTCTTCTTCCTTAGTTGTGATTGAGTTTACATTCTGCTATGTCACCCCCATTCGGGGAGTATAAACTGCTTAGCATTATATTGTTAGATGTTGTGACCGAGGACAGTGTTCTACCGCTGACACTGCGGTATAGGTTGGACGTACCCACTTCTCGTGCCCTTACTCTAGGGTGCGGGTCGTGACATGTACCAATTTGGTGAATCTTACCCACGGTCGATAGCCAACCCTGTATATTTATGAGTAAAACTTACTCTTGCCTGCATAAGACATTTTTAACTATGCCACCTGTCTATATGAAGGTCATTGACTACACGCCATCTCAGACATCATGGTCAGACGGCTCCCCTTCAGCAATAGGTAGCTAGCCCGACTGGAAGGTTTTCGAAAGACTGCTACTATTTCAACACTGTACTACTACTTTAGCACTATTATTCCTCCTAGGTCGAATCGGTTCCGTGGCCTCGGAGTACCGTTCGAAGAACTATACCTTGCATACAAGTTGTCCATGACCATGCATGTGAATGCAACTTAACTAAATAAGAAACATACATGCACGATAACAGAATTCAAGTACATAAGCCACAGTTCACATTCATCTTGCCATCTTACCATCTTTCTTTGAGCCATAGGTTCGCATACTCATTTATCCAACCAAAGGACTATTCATTTGTGTTACCATTCTTTCAAATCGAAGTCCGATATACATACCGCCCAGTGTTTGGGTCATTGTATCACCTGTTCAAATGTTTATATCACAACATACAAGGCAACATTTGATTTGCAACATAAGCCTAGCCATATGATAATTTATCCTTTATTATCTTTCTGAGTTATTACTAGGCATCTTTTATTAAGCACCGAACGCAACAACAAGTCTGCCTTTGTTATGCGCGAAGATTGAGGATCGTCAAAGGATCAAAGCCACTCACTTGTTGGTGAATTGTCGAGAGAAAGAGAACTTCCATGCAACGTCAAGCTCGGTTCACTGCCTTAGTACTTGTATTGGCACCAACGTCTGGTCAGCATACTTTTTTTCTTTCTCTCAGTGATTCGATATGAATGTGCAGACAGTGAAAGTAAATCCATGAAAATATTTATCGAAAATAATCATGAAAACGCACACAAAAGCCAACAGCGAAAGCGACATCGAAAACCAGCAGGGCTACAGTGTCGAGACAAGTGACTCTTATATAGAATTCTTCTACCAAGACGTGTGCCACTGCATTTTGAGCATCATTTCAAAAGAGTCCAATCTATAACGTGGAAAGGGACTCAATTCGTTATCCCGCAATCCTGGTAAAGTTTCCCCAAGTAATGTTACCCCATTCTCATCCGACTCGGCCATTCGGCCGCTACACCAATCCGTGCTCTGCAACAGGATCAGGGCACTACATATTAATATACTAACAAATAGTTTCGCCCCCTAAACTTAAACACAAACCCACCTAAATCGAATAATGAAGGAAACTTTTCCTTCATATCAGCTTCAAGCTTCCAAGTCGACTCCTCAACGGAATGATTCTGCCAAAGTACTCGAACCAAAAGAATAAATTAATTTCGCAAAACTTTATCCCTTCTATCCATAATCTGCACAGGCTCCTCAACATAAGATAAGTCAGCTTGTAGTCCTAACCAATTGAAGTCTACCACATGACTTGGATCATGCACATACTTTTGTAGATGGAAAATATGGAAGATATCGCGTACTTCAGCCAATGCTGGTGGTAACGCAATATGATAGGCAACTAGGCCGACTTGCTTAAGGATTTCAAACGGGCCAACAAATCTCGAACTTAGTTTTTCCTTCGCACCGAATCACATAACTCCGCGCATCGGTGATACTTTCAAAAAAATATGATCGCCTACCATGAATTCCAATGGTCATTAATGAGTATCCGCATAACTCTTCTGCCGACTTTGTGCCACAAGAAACTTCTCTCGAATCATGCGGACCTTCTCGACGGCCTACTCCACCATCTCTGGACCACGTACTTGCCGTTCACCGACTTCGTCCCAACAAATTGGAGATCAACATTTTCGCTTGTATAATGCTTCATACAGAGCCATCTGTATACTAGATTGGTAACTGTTATTATAGGCAAATTCCACTAACGGCAAGTGAGTGTCCCAACTAGTTTTCAAATCAATTGCACAAAGCCGTAGCATGTCCTCAAGGATCTGGTTTACCCTCTCGGTTTAGCCATCAGTTTGTGGATGGTATGCAGAACTAAATTTCAATTGCATCCCCATAGCTGAGTGTAAGCTGTACCAAAATTGTGACACGAATCTTCTATCCTGATCTGACACTATTGATGCTGGCACCCCCATGTAATGGGACAATTTCATCCAAGTATAGCTGGGCTAACCGATCGAAGCTCTAAGAAATTTTGATTGTGATGAAATATCCCGACTTGGTTAATCGATCAACGATGACCCAAATCTCATCATTCCCTCGTTGCATCTTTGGCAAGCCAACTACAAAATCTATTGTTATGTGATCACATTTCTATTCTGGGATGGCGAGGTTCTACATCTCCCCGCCGGGCCTCTGGTCCTCCGTCTTGACTCGCTGGCAAATCATACATCGCGAGACAAAGAGGGCCACATCTCGTTTTATTTCATGCCACCAAAAGGTCGTACGCAAATCTTTTTACATTTTTGTACTTCCAGGTGCAACGAATACTTGGCGTAATGAGCCTCCGTCAGGATTTCTTTCTGGAGTTCTTCATCCTTCGGGACACATAGCATCCCTTTTAGTCGTAACGAACCATCCTCGTGCCGGGTGAAGTCACCTGCTTTACCCTTTTCCATCATTTTGCTAATTTTTATCAAGAACTCATCCGTCCCCTGTGCAGTCTTAATTATTTCTAACAAACTCGGCTCATGTTGATGTTGAGCCAATTGTGCATTTTGGCCACGAATTTGGAGCTCAATTCCCATGCTCTCTAACTCTTCCAGTATCCGTTTGTCAATACTAATTGATCCCCTGAAGTTTCGACTACATTGCCTTTTCCTGGGGTATATGCGATCGTCAGGTCGTTATATTTTATTAGTTCCAACCAACGTCTTTTTCGCAAATTTAGATCTTTTTGAGTAAAAATGTACTTCAGGCTCTTATGATCGATGAAGATCTTGAAGCCACTCCGTACAAGTAATGCCACCATAATTTTAATGCAAATACTATCGCTGCCAATTCCAAATCATGTGTTGGATAATTTTTCTCGTGCGGCTTAAGCTGTCTCGAGGCATACGATATCACTTTTTCTTTCTGAGTCAATACACATCCCAAACCCAATCCGGACGCATTACTGTATATCTGAAAGCCTTCGACGCCGTCTAGAAGTGCAAGGATTGGAGATGACACAAGACGTTGCTTCAGATTTTGAAAGTTAGCCTCGCACTCATCAGTCCAATCAAATGCTACTCCCTTCTGGGTTAGTCGAGTTAAAGGCACTGCCACTTTCGAAAAATCCTTGACAAACTTTCTGTAGTAGCCTGCCAAGCCGAGGAAACTTCGGATCTCGCTCGCCGACGTAGGTTGTTTCCAATCCACTACAGCTTCAATATTCTTTGGGTCAACCGACACACCATCGGCTGAGATAACGTACCCTAGGAACGCCATGCTACTCATCCAAATTTCACATTTACTCAACTTGGCATAGAGCTAATTTTCACGTAGGGTCTGTAATATTGTTCTCAAATATTTTGCATAGTCTTCTCTGCTTTTTGAGTAGATTAAGATATCATCGATGAACACAACTACAAATTACTCCAAGAAGGGTCGGAACACTCTGTTCATCATATCCATGAAGGAGGCAGGGGCATTAGTCAATCTGAAGGGCGTGACTAAAAATTGATAGTGTCCATATCTACAATAGAATGCAGACTGCGGGACATTATCTAGTTTGATCTTCAATTGATGATAGCCTGAGCGAAGATCAATCTTTAAAAATATAGACGCCCCTTACAGTTGATCGAAGAGGTCGTCTATTCGAGGAAATGGGTACTTATTCTGAATTGTAACTTTGTTTAGCTCACGATAGTCGATGCACAGTCGCATCAATCCATCTTTCTTCTTTACGAATAGCACCGGAACACCCCATGGAGAAACACCGGGTATGATATACTATCACGCCCAGAACCAGAATATTGGAGAACGGAGGACAGACACAGCCAGCTACGTACATTGATGCATGATAGTTTATCTACAAGCCATCAGTCTCTTATCGTCAAGAACAAGCCTAGTGTCTCAATCTCAAGCAAGCAAATAAATGTTACAAAATGTTACATCATCAGACATACAAAGTAAGACATCCCAAACATTACATATTTAGATGATCATGAAGATAGTCATACAAAATATGAAGACTAGCAAGAGTTAAGTCATATATGACCAACCCTATGGTTTTCCAATCATGTAACAGCCCTTAGGTAGAGAGAAATTAAGTTGCAACACGAGCTACACATGCTCGGCGGCTAAACGCCTCAAAAGAATAATATACAATAGAGTGGGAGAGCAAAATAAGAAACCCACTCGTTGCTACGGTTACTTCTAGTGGGCACCATCTGGCTGGAAGGCAGGTAGATCCTCGGGTGCTACTCTGAAATCTGGCCACACAAAATCAGCTGGGTCAGAATCCAGAAAGAGCAAGTGCCACAAGGGAGGCTCCACTTAGAAACTAAAACCAGCAGATAAAGAATAGGAAAACTGATAAAAGGTCATAATTAAATAACATAAAAGACATGCTTTACATAATATACTAGCTTGCATTAAGAAAACATGAGGTGGAATATAATTCCCAAGATAATCATTAGACAACCATTCAGGCATGGCCAATCAAGTCCTACGGCTTGCTATCATTAGCTAACTAGGGTTATCACAGGCCTAGTTACTAACAAGATGTAGTTGAGATATTCCCACAGTCATAAGCTCAGCCGACTATCTAGGTTATCCAGGCGAGGTAACAAGAGTTTATCAAGAATTAAGAGAAATGTTAGGTGACTTAGAGTGCAACACATGACAGTGTGCTAGAAATGCGCCCTACTTGACGGTAGGCTACAAGTCCACCGGTGTGGCCGGGATAAAAGGGATCACATGTAACTGAAAAATCTCTCTATATGAACTACTTGATCAATCTAGTCGTTAACCTAGCCAGATTCATTATGAATCCCTGACCGTGGTAACTAGAAATCTATGTCCTAGACATGATGCAAGATAGGACATGTAGCTTGTACAGGCAAAATAAAAAAATCAACCACGAAGTCAAGACAAGAGCTACACTTAGCAAGTCAGGATTGGTTGTTGCAACAATGATCAAGATTACACATGTCATGTCAGATTTACTTATCATGTCAAGAGTACTTGTCAGGAGTTCGCCACGATGAGTGTAACTCTACTTCCCCATTATATTTTTTAGAATTTAAAGTTCTAATAATCATCACAAGTTTTGATTGGAGTAATGTGAGTATTTATAATTTTAGTAAATATTTTGAATAATGATAATTGAATTTTTTGAGGGAAATTAATTAGGAGCAGGAATTTTAAATTTTAAAAGTTTGTTATAACAAACTTGGGACCCACACTCATTCTCTTTTCTAACTGATTTTCTGAACTCAGTGTAATAATGAAAAGGAAAGGGTGGTTTTTGAAATTTTGTTTAAAATTAGGGACTGATCCAAAATTTTTTGGTAGCGGGAGGGCTAGAGTGTAAAACGTATACTCTTTAGTTTATATTGACTGGAGAAAGAGTGAACCATTCTTATTCTTTCTCAGCTCTGAAATTTTATAGCATAACACTTCTTCTTCTCTGGTTCCCCATTTTGTCCGACCTAACCCTAAATTTTTCCCACGAGTTTGATGACGACGTCGGCGTCCGGAGACCTTTTTGGTGGTTGATCGGTTCCCGATGAGATCCTCAACGACAATTGACCACACGTACGTGGATTGTGGCTCAGTTCTCTGAACTCAGCGGCGGCGGGCGACGATTCTTCTTCCAGAGCTCATCGGCACTTCGATTTCTTTCTCGACGAACGGCGGATGCGCTCTACTCTGGTGATTTGTTCAGTGATGAGTCACGGGTGAGTTCCTATTCGAATCTCTTAGAAATTTTATTTTAATTCATGATTCTTCATTCTCGAGATCGTGATCGATGTCCGCATGTACAGATCGGAGACGATTTGTTAGTTTTTCCTCATCATTGAGCAGGCGGCTCAAATTTCACTCCGGTCGATCATCACCGTCGGTGAGTCTCGAGTTCCATCCTTCTTGTTTTCATTTCTAAAGTTGAGGGTGATCGATTGTTGTTTTTTACTATTTTATTAGATTTAGAATTTTGGAATTGTGGGTGATCGATTCTAAAGATTGGAGCGGCTGCGAGTGTCTGTCGGTAAGTTAGAAGTAATTCTGATGTTCCATTGAAGTTGCGTTCATCTCTATGTTTTGATCAGTTCCCTACTCTTTGGATTATTCTGATACGTATGTGCAGCGGGACATAGGAGCAGTATCTGTGTCATATCGATCGAGTTTTGGTTCTGAATTAGGATTCTCTCCAGGTAACTCCCTAACATACTTAAATTCCTTTCATTTTGTACTTATGCCTGTTTGATTTGGGTCATAATCCAAGATGTGTTGTTATCGTTTCATGTGTTACGCATGTGTTTGTGTCTACTTTTGGACGTGGGTGTTGCGTGTCCGAGTGCTGTTATGGTCGTTTGATGAATGGGTAGCTGTGTCCAAGTGCTGATCGTGTATGTCACGACCCGCACCCTAGAGTTAGGGCACGAGAACGTAACAACGCCCAGCCTACGCCGCAGTGTCGGCGGTAGAACGCTGTCCTAGGTCTCAATGCATCTAAAAGTATAAGTCTAAACAGTTTATACTCCCCGAATGGGGGTGATATAGCAGATACAGACTCAATCACATCTAAGGTAGAGCATGATAATGATGGATAAAACATGAAATCCAAAAGAGATACAAGAGATAGAAGTCTAAGTGTCTAAGATACATAAACCCAGAAATACATCTCAAAACTCAAATACAGATACAGTAATCCATAAAATAAATACAACTCCAGACAAAATAAAATAACTACCTAAACAACCTCTACTGTATCTCCTCTAGGCTAGCAGGCAATCCCAGGCTATCTGTAAAATTTATCAACAGGTCCAGTCAGGACTGGAGCGAGCACAGTACATCTCAACAATTCATAGCAGGTTAGAAAATATAGACATACAGTAAAGTAAGATACAAGTACTGAAAGAAGTGCAGTATAAAAACAGAGAGAGAACTGTAATAGAAATATCTACTATACATAGGGAACTAGCAGTGACTAGTGAGTCAGAGTACAACATGAACATGTAAATGGCCTGGGATGATTCAATGAAGACACTACGAAATAATTCAATGAAGATACTACTGGTGTATTATTCACATGTCCACTTCTACTCCCCCGTACCCCCAATCAATACACAAGGATCCAGCCAGGTTATGTTATATGATTCCATGCACGGCCCCCGAAGGGTGATACATGGATGTCCCATAAATGGGGAATCTGGGGGTTACCCAACTGTGTAAGATTCAAGAGACTCTGTGATCATGAGGGTACATGTCACAAGTAATCAAGTGAACCAAGAAGCATAGTGATACGCCATGTAAGTGAAACGCACAGAACACGTAGTACCCGATGCTCCCTAAGGATAACATCTCAAGAAAGGATCCATATAATACCAATCCGTGTGACCGTCGTGACAGTACAAGTAAAGTAATCTACTGCAGGAAATAATTCTAAGCAAGATATGAAATGATCAGAGAATGTACTCGCCTGATATCTGAATGTCCAAGGTAAAGATACTGTCCGAGGAGAGGTGTCTGGCTCCTAATTAGAACAGCACAAGTCACAACATGTCCAGAAGGGTAATATAAAGCACTACAATGCATTCTACATGAATCTAGGTCAAACTAGGCCAAAGTCAACCCTTGGTCAACTCGGGTCAACTGCACTAGTCAAACTAGGTCATGTCCTAACCCAGCAAGTCTTACTAGGCCTAACCAAGACTTATCCTAGCAAGCACACATCAATACAAGGCTATACAAGCCAACATACACCCAACTCTATATAGCATGCAATTATTCAATACTCAAATAGGCATGAATTCACATTGGATATACACTAGGTAATCTATTACTTTAAACTATATATGTCTACACATATATACACATGCATATATTGGTATTCAACATTAGGTCTATAATCATGGCATTTCAAATGGTTATATAAACTTATATATTACAACACAATATGCTAACATATATATAATATACATACATAGCTAAGTTAACTATATTCATAAATACTTATTTAAGAGGCTATGTGTGTGTATGTAAACATGGCAAAGGGGCAAGTGAGGGTTAAATGGGCATATATAGTGTATACATATCAAAGAGTGTCAAAGTGTAAGTGAACAATGTGTCAAGTGTGATAGTGTCAACATAGTGTAAGTGGTACATGAGGTAATATAGGATTTGTGTTAACATAGAATATTACATCTCATTAACTTGTATATTTCATACATTACATCTATTATTACATTACATTCATGCTTGCATTCATTTATCATTCATTTATTCTCTTGCACTACTATATGTACCATACATTACATACTATGGAACCTACATATTCATTACAAGCCATACTTATACATGCTTATATTAGATAGAATACTTATACCTCGTACATCATTTATTTAACTATTTACTCATGCTTGTATTCTATATTTAATTACATAATATATATACATTAACATGGGTTAAAATCAAATAGAATATTAAATTACACACAAGGGTGCACAAAATGCATATGTCGAATAGTAACTCCTACTAATAATCAATACTGTACCATCTCAGCATGAATTAAAATCTAGGATTAAAGTATGTTATAGATCTATGTGTTAGCTTTCCGAAACTTTAAACGGATCGCATTTTCGTTTTCGGAAACTTCCGGAATCGCGAAAACACCGAGAACGCGTTTGTCTTTCGTACAGCTGACACTTAAATAATTCTCCAGAAAGTTACAGAAAGAATTAGGCCTATTAATACATGTTTTTGGAAAGCTAACTTTAATACACTTCTTTTAAAAAAAATGGAAGATTAAACCGAGCTTTGAGCTAGAAGTTATGATATTTCTAAGTTAGGGCTAAAATTAAAAACGTGGATAAAAATCATGACGGATTTAGATAGTTTGAGCCAAAAGAATACACAATATATATCCTAATTATCCACAACAATAATAGCAATAATAATATGTAGAACCACACTCACAAACTTGATTATATAATCATCATGAACCATTTATTACATATATAAATATAGATACACTCTCATTACAATATATATATATAAATCTATATATGTAACATGAACCCATCCACAACACAAAGGACACTCCTATGACCTCTAAATGGACACAAAATGGACACAAATGGAGATACAACCATGGGGGTCATTCCTATGGGTTCAAAATAGACCTATATGCATGAGGAAATGAAAAAGAAGAGATTTATACCTCCCGGTAGATCGAATCGAAGAAAAACCTTCCCGGAGCGACACCGACACGTAGAGATTCCAAAAGGACACGAACGAGCTCCGAATCCTCCCAAACTTGGGTAGCTTCCTCCTTGGCTAGAATGGAGAAGGAAAGAAGAAGATTTAGTGGTGAAATGGAAGGATTTGGTGGAGAAATTGCTAGGGATTGCTCTCTAGGAATTTGGGGAAGAACAAGAGAGAGAAAAATGGATGGATAATGACAAATGGGAGGCTCAACCCTATCCTTATTGTGGCTGGCCATAAAGGTGGTTTTGTCCTCTTAGGAAAAGTCTAAAAGTCCCTACTAACCTATTCTATGAGTATTAGGAAAGGGCTAATTGGTTGGGGCTAAATTAATCATTCTAAAGTCTCTAATCACACTAACCGTATCCATAATAATTAGTCTAACCTCTAACTAAAATATTTCTATCATGTGGACTAAAATTAATATCATGTGGGCCATGCCTAACTAGTGTGTGGGTCCAACTAGAGTCAAACTACCCCCGGGTTCCCGTTTCAAGTCGGATTGAGTTGAAATTCGAACCCGACTCAAATAATCCCAAAACAATATCATAAATAATAAAATAATATCAAAATAATTCAAAGAGGTCAAATGCAAAAATATCCTTAGGCCAAAAATGACATTAAAATATCATAATTATATGGTTAGGCTCTAGGTCAAACAGTCTCTAGGGTTTCACTAGCAAAACGTCAAAACCACAAGTCATTGATTTAAATAATGTTAAAATGATTTAAAATCACCAAAAATTATATCATGAATTAAATATTATTATTAAAATAATTATAAACATGAAATTTCAAAATTATCCTCATTTGGAAAACTGGGTGCTACAACTCTACCCACCTTAGAAAAATTTCGTCCTCGAAATTTAAGATCGATAGTACTCCTTCTAGAGCCTCTAACCTACCCAATATCTAAGGTAACACTTCCTAACACTGGAATAATAAACGAACATCTAAAAAGTGTCAATCTAGGAATACCTCCAATACTGCTCTGCTGTACGGCGGTAATAGAACTTCAATAGAATATGGACTGGAACCTATATCCAAGGGACTGGACCTATTTTAAAGTGGTCTTAACTAAGGATGAAAAAGAACTGATCATAGGCTATAGGTATGCTCAAACTATTATCTTCCTATTAACCATCTATTAATACATTCTATTACCAAAGGAACAATGCATTACTAAGACATATAGGCCCCTATCTCTCATAACACATTTATGCTCACCAAAAGACTAGTACATCCCATCAAGGCTGATACTATAATCTCTCATAAATCTCATAAGCTACATGTTTATAGACACACATCCCCACATCAAGGACTAACCTATATATATCTACAACTGATACTAATGGGGTGACGTCCCTATCTTCCAACAATTAAGGTCTAAATTTTTTTTTCTAAATCATGCAATTTGAAGGAATAGTATACAAGGTCAGGGCATACCGTAGCAGTTGGAAGTCTCACCTAGGTACACTAATCATTCTAGGTCAAAACAGTACTATAGTATCAACACACAAACAATCTAGGGTGTCCTAATTGGGAAGGTAAGGGAACAACAATCATCAAGGTTGTAGGGCTGTTTACCATCCTATATGAAAATTGGTCATTAACAAGCAACTAAGAAATTTTTAAAAGGTTACTATTCCATAAAATGGCAAAAATTGAAAATTTAGGCACAACAAATCACAAATAGATTTTTGTCTTGACACGATCTAAGTTGATCAATTTTGGGATAAACGAGATTTGGGTAAGAAGGGAAATCAATAAAATCAAAGTATGAGCACGAGCATCCAATAATAGAGATTCAGGTCATGATAAATTTAATTCGACTGAGTACGAATACGAGGTTCATAGGCGATGAAAAGATTTCAAGGAGAATTGTCAAGGCTGTCGCGAATGAGACTCTAGGGTCAAGTTTAACTATGTCTCCATTCTCGTAGATTGATACATGAAAAAGCGAACCAAAGTACAATAGGTTGATCAGACCATCATGTACCGGTTCAGATTAGACAATATGTTAGTGGGTGGCCACCCAATAAAATATGTCATGACCAAGCTCGATGATAGATAAGCTTGCAAAACTAAGGCTAATTTAGCAGCACAAGATATAAGGGTGGTAATGATGAAAGGAATTACATAGTCCAAGTTTTTTAACCAACTGGTCAAGTAATCAGATAAGGTACAAGGTTAATCATCTAAGGAAACAAGAAGAACACCATCACATGTCGGGTCGAAAGAATTGAGTCAAGGCTGGATTACTAATTAAAATAAGAAGAAATTTAGTATAATGGTAGAGGTTATAGTTTAGCCAGTTGACCAGAAAATCATATCAAGAAAATAGAGTACAAGAAGACGGGTTTTAGTGGGACATGATATACCTACACGAAGGTGAGCTCGTCTAGGTCTTGCATATAAGATTTGTTGGAGGGTAACAGCTAGTATTACATTTCGAATATCAAAGTCACGATAAGGAACGTCAAGGATCTCAATTAGAAAGTGGGAGTTCAAGAGGTGGTAATTAATGCGCAAAAATAATGAAGATCGAGTTAGTTATCTGCTTCTGATACTCTTAAGTTCATCTGGTCATAACTTGTCAATCATATCTTTACCTCACCAGTCTCCATATGAAAATTTAACCTTTACTTAAACCCTTACCATGACTACCGTAGGCAATTTCCAATTTCCAAACATCACTCTTGAAGCACAACCCTCACATTTAGGAATCAACATTAACCATTTATTTAAATTTCCAAGTTCTTTCACCTTGTCTTAAATTTGACCCAAAACCTCTAAATCCCGTTTACGAATTCCTTGAACTTGTTCAAATTGTTCTTCTCGTATTATTTAATTTAAATCTCTAGGCCTTACAAAACTTATCTTTCATCATAGAATCAACTTCCGTATTTTCTTCGACATACACCCTTGAATATTATTCTCCTAAAAATATTTTACAACAATCTCTAAACTTCCATAACTTTGTGCTCTCTCTATCCCAAGTCATTTCCTCGTAACATCTTGTTTAATATCCTTATTAAATACAATTAAATTCTCTTTTCCATTACTAACCTGCTACATAGCCTCAGAGTAAAAGTTTTCCCCAGAATCAATAACCAAGATTTTCTAAGTTCTCAAAACTAGGTTGACCTCTGATATCCTCATTAGTTTTGAATACACCTATAAACTATCTCATAACCCTAAAATTTCTCTAAATATAATTGTTTCCAGATTGGCAGTATACATCTTTTTA
Source organism: Iris pallida (assembly GCA_029216955.1). Taxonomy (NCBI): domain Eukaryota; kingdom Viridiplantae; phylum Streptophyta; class Magnoliopsida; order Asparagales; family Iridaceae; genus Iris; species Iris pallida. Next base: position 124,311 of record JANAVB010007440.1, on the reverse strand, counting down.
TTCTATTCGAGACCTTTACCACATTTCTATCTCAAGTTTCCATATGGAACACTCCACATTTGATTTCCTTTAGATCATCATAAAATAACTAGTTACGTCTTCTCTGAGCTACATAATTTACGTCACTTCCTTAACATTTCTCAGGCAAAATGATATGAAGATTCAAGAGTTGTCAAGGTATAGCTGACAGAATTATATACGAGATAGGGAATTGATATAATCAGGACAGGTATATAAGACAAGGAATGATGGTAGTAAAAATATTGGCAGAAAAGAATGATAATAGAATCTGTTTTGCTTATCTATTTAAAAGAGGGACCCATTTTTTTTGAAACAAGAATTATAATACCAAATCCAAAATAAGGCCTAGCAAAATCATTGGTTTATTGTATTAAGAAGAAATAAATTTTTGTAAGAAGTTACACAAGGTTTATAAAAATAGCTAAAGCTACATCCTAAGTAAACAATGAAAAACAAAACAAAATAAAACAAAACAACAATAATTCCTTCTCTTTTTTTGAATGACTGAAACAAAAGTAGCAAAAACATGTTCGAAAACATTTAAGGTACAATCTGATAATCATATGCGTCTATCCAAAATCATGGTACTCTAAATCCTCGTCATACTATTGAGCAAGGCTACGATAATTACAGAGTCCTTGACTTATGCACATACCTCTAGAATCATGGTATTTAACATTTTTGCGATGCCGCTAGCTTGGCTGCGAAAACCTTAAATTTCCACACCCGAAAAATATATCCAAAATCAGACTATATGTCCTCACCATGCTGGCTAATGTGACTATAGAAGACAAGACTTCCATAACTTAGATGACCTAGCCCATATAATTTTATCTTGCCAAAAATTAAATTAAATCAACAATGAATACAAAAAAAAATCAAATTTATCAACGAACATCAAAATTCAGAAATGAACAAAATCCTTCAAATCATATAACTACAAACTCGGATGCTATAGCTAACATCAAGATTCAAATTTCAACAATCTTCATCAAAATCAATAAATACAAACTCAAATTCAATAATAATCCATCAAAATCAAATTCAATAGCAGAAAGTAAAGATAAATCAAATCAAGGAAAAAAAGAAAAGAGTTTTCAAATCGGAGTTAAACAAGATTCTCAAGGGTCGTCTCAGGAATCTCTCAAGGGTTCCTATTTGTGATTGAGTACCTTCAAAATATATCATAATCCTACTGCAGGCTGTAGTGGTACTCTAGTTCGAATACCACTACACAAACTCGACCTGCATGGGCCACCACTAAAAACGTGTCACGACCCGCACCCTAGAGTTAGGGCACGAGAACGTAACAACGCCCAGCCTACGCCGCAGTGTCGGTGGTAGAACGCTGTCCTAGGTCTCAATGCATCTAAAAGTATAAGTCTAAACAGTTTATACTCCCCGAATGGGGGTGATATAGCAGATACAGACTCAATCACATCTAAGGTAGAGCATGATAATGATGGATAAAACATGAAATCCAAAAGAGATACAAGAGATAGAAGTCTAAGTGTCTAAGATACATAAACCCAGAAATACATCTCAAAACTCAAATACAGATACAGTAATCCATAAAATAAATACAACTCCAGACAAAATAAAATAACTACCTAAACAACCTCTACTGTGTCTCCTCTAGGCTAGCAGGCAATCCCAGTCTATCTGTAAAATTTATTAACAGGTCCAGTCAGGACTGGAGCGAGCACAGTACATCTCAACAATTCATAGCAGGTTAGAAAATATAGACATGCAGTAAAGTAAGATACAAGTACTGAAAGAAGTGCAGTATAAAAACAGAGAGAACTGTAATAAAAATGTCTACTATACATAGGGAACTAGCAGTGACTAGTGAGTCAGAGTACAACATGAACATGTAAATGGCCTGGGATGATTCAATGAAGACACTACGGAATGATTCAATGAAGATACTACTGGTGTATTATTCACATGTCCACTTCTACTCCCCCGTACCCCCAATCAATACACAAGGATCCAGCCAGGTTATGTTATATGATTCCATGCACGGCCCCCGAAGGGTGATACATGCATGTCCCATAAATTGGGAGTCTGGGGGTTACCCAACTGTGTAAGATTCAAGAGACTCTGTGATCATGAGGGTACATGTCACAAGTAATCAAGTGAACCAAGAAGCATAGTGATACGTCATGTAAGTGAAACACACAGAACACGTAGTACCCGATGCACCCTAAGGATAACATCTCAAGAAAGGATCTATATAGTACCAATCCGTGTGACCGTCGTGACAGTACAAGTAAAGTAATCTACTGCAGGAAACAATTCTAAGCAAGATATGAAATGATCAGAGAATGTACTCGCCTGATATCTGAATGTCCAAGGTAAAGATACTGTCCGAGAAGAGGTGTCTGGCTCCTAATTAGAACAGCACAAGTCACAACATGTCCAGAAGGGTAATATAAAGCACTACAATGTATTCTACATAAATCTAGGTCAAACTAGGCCAAAGTCAACCCTTGGTCAACTCTGGTCAACTGCACTAGTCAAACTAGGTCATGTCCTAACCCAGCAAGTCTTACTAGGCCTAACCAAGACTTATCCTAGCAAGCACACATCAATACAAGGCTATACAAGCCAACATACACCCAACTCTATATAGCATGCAATTATTCAATACTCAAATAGGCAAGAATTCACATTGGATATACACTAGGCAATCTATTACTTTAAACTATATATGTCTACACATATATACACATGCATATATTGGTATTCAACATTAGGTCTATAATCATGGCATTTCAAATGGTTATATAAACTTATATATTACAACACAATATGCTAACATATATATAATATACATACATAGCTAAGTTAACTATATTCATAAATACTTATTTAAGAGGCTATGTGTGTGTATGTAAACATGGCAAAGGGGCAAGTGAGGGTTAAATGGGCATATATAGTGTATACATATCAAAGAGTGTCAAAGTGTAAGTGAACAATGTGTCAAGTGTGATAGTGTCAACATAGTGTAAGTGGTACATGAGGTAATATAGGATTTGTGTTAACATAGAACATTACATCTCATTAACTTGTATATTTCATAAATTACATCTATTATTACATTACATTCATGCTTGCATTCATTTATCATTCATTTATTCTCTTGCACTACTATATGTACCATACATTACATACTATGGAACCTACATATTCATTACAAGCCATACTTATACATGCTTACATTAGATAGAATACTTATACCTCGTACATCATTTATTTAACCATTTACTCATGCTTGTATTCTATATTTAATTACATAATATATATACATTAACATGGGTTAAAATCAAATAAAATATTAAATTACACACAAGGGTGCACAAAATGCATATGTCGAATAGTAACTCCTACTAATAATCAATACTGTACCATCTCAGCATGAATTAAAATCTAGGATTAAAGTATGTTATAGATCTATGTGTTAGCTTTCCGAAACTTTAAACGGATCGCATTTTTGTTTCCAAAAACTCCCGAAATCGCGAAAACACCGAGAACGCGTTTGTCTTTCGTACAGCTGACACTCAAATAATTCTCCAGAAAGTTACAGAAAGAATTAGGCCTATTAATACATGTTTTTGGAAATCTAACTTTAATACGCTTCTTTTAAAAAAAAACGGAAGATTAAACCGAGCTTTGAGCTAGAAGTTATGATATTTCTAATTTAGGGCTGAAATTAAAAACGTGGATAAAAATCATGACGGATTTAGATAGTTTGAGCCAAAAGAATACACAATATATATCCTAATTATCCACAACAATAATAGCAATAATAATATGAAGAACCACACTCACAAACTTGATTATATAATCATCATGAACCATTTATTACATATATAAATATAGATACACTCTCATTACAATATATTTATAAATCTATATATGTAACATGAACACATCCACAACACAAAGGACACTCCTATGACCTCTAAATGGACACAAAATGGACACAAATGGAGATACAACCATGGGGGTCATTCCTATGGGTTCAAAATAGACCTATATGCATGAGGAAATGAAAAGGAAAAGAGATTTATACCTCCCGGTAGATCGAATCGAAGAAAAGCCTTCCCGGAGCGACACCGACACGTAGAGATTCCAAAAGGACACGAACGAGCTCCGAATCCTCCCAAACTTGGGTAGCTTCCTCCTTGGCTAGAATGGAGAAGGAAAGAAGAAGATTTAGTGGTGAAATGGAAGGATTTGGTGGAGAAATTGCTAGGGATTGCTCTCTAGGAATTTAGGGAAGAACAAGAGAGAGAAAAATAGATGGATAATGACAAATGGGAGGCTCAACCCTATCCTTATTGTGGCTGGCCATAAAGGTGGTTTTGTCCTATTAGGAAAAGTCCAAAAGTCCCTACTAACCTATTCTGTGAGTATTAGGAAAGGGCTAATTGGTTGGGGCTAAATTAGTCATTCTAAAGTCTCTAATCACACTAACCTTATCCATAATAATTAGTCTAACCTCTAACTAAAATATTTCTATCATGTGGACTAAAATTAATATCATGTGGGCCATGGCTAACTAGTGTGTGGGTCCAACTAGAGTCAAACTACCTCCGGGTTCCCGTTTCAAGTCGGATTGAGTTGAAATTCGAACCCGACTCAAATAACCCCAAAACAATATCATAAATAATAAAATAATATCAAAATAATTCAAAGAGGTCAAATACAAAAATATCCTTAGGCCAAAAATGACATTAAAATATCGTAATCACATGGTTAGGCTCTAGGTCAAACAGTCCCTAGGGTTTCACTAGCAAAACGTCAAAACCACAAGTCATTGATTTAAATAATGTTAAAATGATTTAAAATCACCAAAAATTATATCATGAATTAAATAGCATTATTAAAATAATTATAAACACGAAATTTCAAAATTACCCTCATTTGGGAAACTGGGTGCTACAGTGTATGACCATACGACCGCGTGTCAGGTTGGGGAAGGGCTGATACTTGAAGTCTTTGGTTGCAGATTTTATTGATTATTATGTTTAATTCTTATTTCGATTTTTTTTTCATTGATTGTATATTTCTTTACAAGTTGTCCCTATTTCGATTTGTATTTCTATTTTTAGTTTTCTGTGTTGGAGTTGCCAAATTGATCGATTATGAGAGATGCAGGTGGTTTAAGTTAGTTTGGTTGTGTAATAACTTTATTTGGAATTCTGGGTCTTCTAGCCTATATGGTTCAGAGAGAGTTGATTTTAATTTAAATCCTTTATAAGAACTCTTTGGCTATTCTTTTCCTTTATCAAGTTGGAAATCCGCACAATGTGGACTGAAGTTTTGTTCAGTGAATCTGAATTTATGATGAACTTGTGGATAATGGTTAATGGGTTGAACAAAGCAAAATTTAGAAAGTTGTGTATGGCTAGGTTGAGTATGGTGGTGGTGTTGCTATTTTCTTTTGTAAATTTCTTAGCCTTTTTATTCAGATTACTAGTAGTAAAGTTGGGTTGGAATGAACTGGTTTAACTATGTCCATTAACAGTGGGTCTGAGTTGGATAACCATTTTCCTGGGCTTAACTGTTACTTTGTAAACACTAGAGTTACATAATATGGTTGCTATAATTGTAGTCGATTCTCTTAACTGTTAGTTTAGGAGCATATTATCTAAAGTCTATTAAGTAGCATTTTGTGAATATTTTCGAAATAGATGACTTATATATAACTAAATTATTCTATAAAAATGTGGTCTTGATTTTAAGTGATGCTTCTAATAAAGTTTAACTTCTTATTAAATATAGATAATGTACTGGATAATTATATTAGTTTATTTCAACCTAAAATAGCTAGAGTAGTATTAAATTTTCAACCAAAATGTACCTATTAAAATAAACAGGAGGACATCCAGCTCCATCTAGTACAGTTGATTTCCCGAAGCAAGGCAAGTACTTTTCTACGGTCTTGTGCATTTACATATCTTGTACTCTCCTTGTGACAAATCATGACACAATATCTTGTACCTTATATTTTTCTGTTCTTGTACTTACTTGTGTCGGGTGGGGAAATACACTAGCTATGTGACCAAACCCTGGTTACTATATTCATGTAGATAGCTTAGGCCTCACATCGTGCACGCGGGCCCTAAGCCGTACCTTATTCATGTACTCCTGTACATTCTCCTGTACTCCCCTTAGCCGGTCACATAGGCTAGTTTGTATTTCAAATATGGTGCACATGTCATGTCTGGTACTTCAGGTTCATGATTACATTCCTGTACTTTAGTTCTTGTACTTTATTTCTTGTACTTATATTCCTGTATTTTCCTGTTCATTCCCTGTATTTCATTTTCATGCTCTCCTGTACTCATTTCCATATCATGTTCTTGTTCATTACCTAGAACTGTACTTTGCTCCGCTCCTGACTAGGATATGTTGCAGGTGAGATGGAGGCCCTGTGTGATACATATTATGGCCGAGAGCCAGTAGACGCAGTAGAGCCAGCTGGAGTTGCTCTTGACTTAGAGGCTGAGGAAGCCTAGAGCATTAACTTTTAGTAGTTTATATTTCCTTTTATTGAGACTATCAGACTTTACTTTTCAATTTGCTGGAATGTAATAACTTTGAGGCATGTATCTGGATTTGGGATTCGTTTATAGATGTTGTGATTTCATACTTATTCCTGTTTATCTGGTTAGATTTTCCTAGATTGGTACAACTTACTTCATCGTGTCCAACGATGAAGGCTGGGCGTGTCCGACTCGTGTCCGATTATTCGGGAGCGGGTCGTGACATGTTTTTATTGGTGGCCCATGCAGGTCTATCCTAATAGTACCTAGGTATTAGAGTACTATTAGGGGACTTATTATAAACTAGGGAAAACTTGAATCACAGCATAAGAAATTGGGTACATCGGGTATATATGGATATTATATAAACATTTGCAGTTACTTATAAGATAGGTTTTTATCAATCATAAAGTTTTCTTTTGTCGCAGGATGGTCGCTACGAGGAAGAACGCTGATCAGCCGGGAGTTACAGGCAGCTCGGGACAGTCTACACCAGACGTTCCGTTAGATCAACTTTCGCCATCGCCTCATATCTTTCCTCCGCTGCCTCCGACGATAACTTTTAATGGTGCTCAGGTGTTGGCCTGTTCCAGCAGTTCATGGAGGCCCAGAACCACCAGGCAGCGCAGTTTCGGGCGACAGTTGTAGATGCGCTCAGGACCAGGGAGCCGGCAGTACTAGCACCATTAGTACCTGCAACACCAGCAGTACTAAGACCAGGGACGACCAGGGACTATCAGAACCTCTGTCCGATGGACTTTTGGGGCCACGAGAGGATTGTTTATGCGGACGAGTGGCTGGAGAATACGAATAGGACATTGAAGATGGCACAGATTCTGGATGACCTGAAGGTGGAAGTAGCGAGCATACGACTCTTCGACCTTGTCAGAGCTTAGTACCGAGAGAAGCCCCAGTTGGCAGAGCCCCAGGTTTCTTGGAAAGATTTCAAAACTCTGTTCAAAGAGAAGTTTTTCCCTGATGTAGAGTGGGATGAGCTTCGGATGCAGTTTGAGGCACTGTAGCAGGGGACTATGATAGTGGCAGAGTACACTTCAGAGTTTACTTGACTCAGCAGGTTCACGGAGAACCTAGTCAGAGCACCGAAGGACAGAGCTTGGAGATTCAAGAAGGGCCTCACCAGGGAGCTGCGACATGCAGTAGCTATTAGTCAGGTGATGACGTATGCGAGCATCCTCAAGATTGCTCAGGCTGTAGAGAAGGAGGCAGATTTGAAGCTGATGAGGGACCAAGGTGGCAGCAGCAGTTTCCAGGCACCGGCGAAGAGGGCCCAGACTCAGATTCAGGCAAGACCTCAGCAGCCAACACAGCAGCATCACCGTCCTGTCAGAGCTCCTGCACATTAGCCTCAGAGACAGCAGCAGACAGTTACTTGCACATTCTGTTACCGGCCAGGACATCGCTTCGACGAGTGCCACAAGAGGCTCGGACTCTGTTTATTTTGTGGATCAGACGCACACCAGATGAGGGACTGCCCACAAGCTGCAGCTCGACTGACAAAAGGACCTCGAGGAGCTAGAGGACCACCACCTGCACCACCCAGAGCTCTACCAGCTGCACCACAGAAGGTTCAGGCTTTACCTACTCAGCAGCAGCATTTTACACAGCACCAGCATCAGAGTGGACCACCACAGCAGGGACGTGCTTACGTCATGGCCATAGTTAAGGAGGATGAGGCAGTTCCAGATATGATTACAGGTTCTATCCTTTTACATTCTTTCTCTGCCATTATATTGTTTGATTCTGGAGCCACCCATAGCTTTGTATCAGATGAGTTTCTTCATAGACACAACTTCACATCTAAGCCTACTAGAAGAAAATGTCAGATTATGACAGAAGAAGGGGTAGTGTCAGTTAGTGAGATGGTAGATTTCCCTATCACTATAGCTGGGAGGGAGCTTAGGCTCGACTTCTAGTGATGCCATTGCCCGGATTTGATATAGTCCTCGGCATCGACTGGATGAGTGAGCAGTTTGTCGTAATAGACTGCCATAAAGAGAAGGTGATTTTCAGCCTGCCAGGAGTTTCACCTTTCGAGATTAGCAGATGGATTGCAGTGAGGCCAGAGGGAGTCTACTTCCGAGAAGTTGTAGAAGATCAGGTGTTCCCGCATCCGCTAATTATAGAGCTTCTCGACATCTTCCCCGAGGAGTTGCCAGGATTGTCGCCAGATCGAGACGTGGAGTTCAGCATCGACCTAGTGCCCGGATCAGCACCGAAGTCCCAGTATTGCTACAATATCAACCCGAAAGAAGCTGCCGAGTTGAAGGCTCAGATTGATGAGTTGGAAGGCAAAGGTTTTATACGGTCCAGTGCTTCACCCTGGGGAGCACCGGTACTCTTTGTGCCCAAGAAAGATGGGACTGTGAGGATGTGTATAGATTATCGTGCTCTCAATAACATCACCATCAAGAATAAATACCCTTTGCCGTGGATTGATGAGCTGTTTGATCAGCTGAGTGGGGCGAAGGTCTTTTCCAAGATTGACCTTCGGTCGGGATATCATCAGATGAAGATTCAGGAGCAAAATATTCCGAAGACAGCTTTCAATACCCGTTACGGCCAGTATGAATTCTTGGTGATGCCGTTCGAACTCACCAATGCCCCAGTAGTATTTATGAACTTGATGAATAAGGTTTTTCACAAGTATTTGGACAAGTTTGTCGTAGTCTTCATTGACGATATTTTGATCTATTCGAAGACCGAAGAGGAGCATGTGGAGCACCTACGAATTGTGCTGGAGATTCTACGAAAGAAGAAGCTGTACGGGAAGCTCTTGAAGTGTGAGTTCTTCTTGGACAGAGTGGAGTTCATGGGACATGTGGTGACTTGAGAGGGGATTTCTGTGGATCCCAAGAAGATTGAAGCTGTGGAAGCATGGGCACCTCCCAAGTCAGTAGCTGAGATTCGTAGTTTCATGGAGCTAGCAGGATACTACAGAAAGTTCGTGAAGGATTTTGCCAAGATAGCGGAGCCGATGACCAAGCTTACGCGAAAGGACGAGGAGTTCATCTGGAGCGACGCCTGCCAGTCAGCATTTAAAGAATTGAAGAGAAGACTCACTACAACCAGTTCTAGCTTTGTCATCTGGATCGGAAGGATTTATCAACTACAGTGATGCATCAGGGAAAGGCTTGGGATGTGTGCTTGAGCAGAACAAGAGGGTCATTGCTTATGCTTCTAGACAGTTGAGACCTCATGAGAAGAATTACCCTACACATGGCTTGGAGGTTGCAGCAGTCATTTTTGCTTTGAAACTGTAGAAGCACTACTTGTATGGAGAGAGAGTGGACATCTTCACGGACAACAAAAGCCTGAAGTATGTCTTTACTCAGAAAGAGCCGAATATGAGGTAGCACAGATGGCTGGAACTCATGAAGGATTTTGACATTAATCTGCAGTACCACTCTGGGAAGGCGAATGTGGTAGCAGATGCTCTCAGTCGATATCCTGTTACTATATTTTTCACTATGGATCGGCATCTTCTAGAGGATCTCGAGAGTCTGGGGATCGAGATTATTCTTCCAGGAGTTGGAGGACAGCTGATACAAATGCAGATACAGTCGAGATTGTTAGAGAAGATCAAGGAGGCCCAGTTTCTAAATGAGGGACTCCGATATCTTAGAGGCCAGGCAGAGGTAGGATTGCTCGATGACTTCATTATTATAGCGGATGGATCCCTGAGGCACGAGAATCAGTTGTGTGTGTCCAAGGATCTGTAGGAGGAGGTTATGAAGGAGGCCTACCAGTCGCAGTATTCTATTCATCTTGGGTCTACCAAGATGTATAAGGATCTGCGGAAGTATGTTTGGTGGTATGGGATGAAACGAGAGGTTGCCAGATTTATTTCCAGATGCCTTTTGTGCCAGCAAGTCAAGACAGAATGCCAGAGACCAGCAGGATTACTCCAACCTTTACCTATTCCGGAATAGAAGTGGGAGTACATCACCATAGACTTCATCTCTGGATTACCGCGTACACCAAGTGGCAAGGATGCTATTTGGGTTATCGTGGACAGACTGACGAAATCTACTCACTTTATTCCGTTCAAGGTTGGGCTGTCGATCGAGAAGCTTGTAGACCTCTACATGCGTCAGATTGTGCAGATTCATGGGGTGCTAGTTAGCATCTTTTCAGACAGTGACAGCTGCTTCACATCATATTTCTGGAGGAGTCTACAGCTGAGCTTGGGTTCACAGTTGAAGTTCAGTACTGCCTATAATCCACAGACGGGCAGGCAGTCCAAGAGGACCATTCAGATACTGGAGGACATGCTACGGGTTTTCTCTCTCGACTTCGACGGTTCGTGGGAGGATCACTTACATCTAGTGGAGTTTGCCTATAACAACAGTTATCAGGCTAGCATCGAGATGACACCGTTCGAGGCGCTATATGGGCGGAGATGTCGTACACCTTTATCTTGGGACGACGTTGGTGAGAGGGCTTTGCTTGGACCAGAGATGGTGGTAGACTCAGCTGAGAAGATTAAAGTGATCAGGGAGCGTCTCAGAGTTGCACAGGATCAACAGAAGCACTGGACGGACAGCAGCAGACGGCCACTGGAGTTTGTAGTTGGAAATAGAGTGTTCCTGAAGATCTCACTGACTAGGGGCGTCATTTGCTTTTGCAGAAGAGGGAAGCTCAGTCCGAGATTCATCGGGCCTTTCGACATGATGACACGGATTGGCGAGGTGGCATATCGACTAGCGCTTCCAGCCAGCTTAGAGGGAGTGCACGATATTTTTCACGTGTTCCAGCTTCGACGCTATATTCCAGATCCGAGCCATATGGTGGACTATTCAGAGCTAGAGGTAGGTCCGAGCTTAACCTACGAGGAGCAGCCTGTGGAGATCCTTGATCGGAGGGAGAAGCAATTACGGAATCTGACTATTCTACTTGTCTAAATCATGTGGAGACATCACTTTCCGGAAGAGTCCACGTGGAAGTGCGAGGACGAGATGCGTGAGCACTATCCTAGTTTGTTTGCTTGATTGTATTCTAGTTTTCAAAAATTTTAAATTCAATAAATGACTTGTGTTGAAACAATTTATTGTGATTTTGTTTTATTTTGTCTCTCGAATTTCGAGGACGAAATTATTTTAAGGGGGGAGATTTGTAACTCCACTTCCCCATTATCTTTTTTAGAATTTAAAGTTCTAATAATCATCACAAGTTTTGATTGGAGTAATATGAGTATTTATAATTTTAGTAATATTTTGAATAATGATAATTGGATTTTTTGAGGGAAATTAATTAAGAGCAGGAATTTTAAATTTTGAAAGTTTGTTATAACAAACTTGGGACCCACACTCATTCTCTTTTCTAACTGATTTTCTGAACTCAGTGTAATATTGAAAAGGAAAGTGTGGTTTTTGAAATTTTGTCTAAGATTAGGGACTGATCCGAAAGTTTTTGGTAGCGGGAGGGCTAGAGTGTAAAACGTACACTCTTTAGTTTAAATTGGCTGCAGAAAGAGTGAACCATTCTTATTCTTTCTCAGCTCTAAAATTTTAGAGCTCACCACTTCTTCTTCTCTGGTTCCCCAATTTGTCCGACCTAACCCTAAATTTTTCTCGCGAGTTTGATGACGACGTCCGCATCCGGCGCCCTTCTCGGTGGTTGATCAGTTCCCGACGAGATCCTCAACGATGATTGACCACACGCGTGTGGATTGCGGCTCCGTTCTCTATACTCGACGGCGGCGGGCGACGATTCCTCTTACAGAGCTCGTCAGCGCTTCGATTTCTTTCTCGGCGAACGGCGGACGCGCTCTACTCCGGTGATTTGTTCAGTAACGAGTCGCGGATGAGTTCCTATTCGAATCTCTTGGAAATTTTGTTTCAATTCATGATTCTTCATTCTAGAGATCGTGATCGATGTCCGCATGTACAGATCGGAGATGATTTGTTAGTTTTTCCTCATCATTGAGCAGGCGGCTCAGATTTCACTCCGGTCGATCATCACCGTCGGTGAGTCTCGAGTTCCATCCTTCTTGTTTTCGTTTCTAAAGTTGAGGGTGACTGATTGTTGTTTATTACTATTTTATTAGATTTAGAATTTTGGAATTGTGGGTGATCGATTCTAACGATTGGAGCGGCTGCGAGTGTGTGTCGGTAAGTTAGAAGTAACTCTGATGTTCCATTGAAGTTGCGTTCATCTCCATGTTCTGATCAGTTCCCTACTCTTTGGATTATTCTGATACGTATGTGCAGCGGGACATTGGAGCAGTATTTGTGTCATATCGATCGAGTTTTGGTTCTAAATTAGGATTCTCTCCAGGTAACTCCCTAACTTACTTAAATTCCTTTTATTTTGCACTTATGCTTGGTTGATTTGGGTCATAATCCAAGCTGTGTTGTGGTCATTTCATGTGTTGTGCGTGTGTTCGTGTCTGCTTTTGGACGTGGGTGTTGCGTGTCCGAGTGCTGTTATGGTCGTGTGCTGAATGGGTAGCTGTGTCCAAGTGCTGATCGTATCTGACCATACGACCGAGTGTCTGGTTGGGGAAGGGCTGATACTTGAAGTCTTTGGCTGCAGATTTTACTGATTATTATGTTTAATTCTTATTTTGGTTTTGTTTTCATTGATTGTATATTTCTTTACAAGTTGTCCCTATTTCGGTTTATATTTCTATTTTGAGTTTTCTGTGTTGGAGTTGCCAAATTGATCGATTATGAGAGCTGCAGGTGGTTTAAGTTAGTTTGGTTGTGTAATAACTTTATTTGGAATTCTGGGTCTTCTAGCCTATATGGTTCAAAGAGAGTTGATTTTAATTTAAATCCTTTATGAGAACTCTTTGGTTATTCTTTTCCTTTATCAAGTTGGAAATCCGCACAATGTGGACTTAAGTTTTGTTCAGTGAATCTGAATTTATGATGAACTTGTAAAGAATGGTTAATGGGTTGAACAAAGCAAAATTCAGAAAGTTGTGTATGGCTAGGTTGAGTATGGTGGTGGTGTTGCTATTTTCTTTTGTAAATCTCTTAGCCTTTTTATTCAGATTACTAGTAGTAAAGTTGGGTTGGAATGAAAAGGTTTGGCTATGTCCATTAACAGTGGGTCTGAGTAGGATAACCATTTTCTTGGGCTTAACTGTTACTTTGCAAATACTAGAGTTATATAATATGGTTGTTATAATTGTAGTCGATTCTCTTAACTGTTAGTTTAGGAGCATATTATCTAAACTCTATTAAGTAGCATTTGTGAATATTTTCGAAATAGATGATTTACATATAACTAAATTATTCTATAAAAATATGATCTAGATTTTAAGTCATGCATCTAATAAAGTTTAACTTCTTATTAAATATAGATAATGTACTGGATAATTAGATTAGTTTATTTCAACCTAAAATAGCTAGAGTAGTATTAAATTTTTAACCAAATTGTACCTATTAAAATAAACAGGAGGACATCTAGCTCCATCCAGTACACTTGATTTCCCGGAGCAAGGCAAGTACTTTTCTACGGTCTTGTGCATTTACATATCTTGTACTCTCCTTGTGACATGTCATGGCACGATATCTTGTACCCTGTATTTTCCTGTTCTTGTACTTACTTGTGTCGGGTGGAGAAATACACTAGCTATGTGACCAAACCCCGGTTACTATATTCATGTAGATAGCTTAGGCCTCGTATCGTGCACGCGAGCCCTAAGCCGTACCTTATTCATGTACTCCTGTACATGCTCCTGTACTCCCCTTAGCCGGTCACATAGGCTATTTTGTATTTCAAATATGGTGCACTTGTCATGTCTGGTACTTCAGGTTCATGATTACATTCCTGTACTTTAGTTCCTGTACTTTATTTCCTATACTTACATTCCTGTATTTTCCTGTTCATTCCCTATATTTTATTTTCATGCTCTCCTGTACTCATTTCCATATCATGTTCTTGTTCATTACCTAGAATTGTACTTTGCTCCGCTCTTGACTAGGATATGTTGCAAGTGAGATGGAGACCCTGTATGATACATATTATGGCCAAGAGCCAGTAGATACAGTAGAGCCAGCTGGAGTTGCTCTTGACTTAGAGGATGAGGAAGCCTAGAGCATTACCTTTTAGTAGTTTATATTTCCTTGTATTGAGACTATCAGACTTTACTTTTCATTTTGCTGGAATGTAATAACTTTGAGACATGTATCTGGATTTGGGATTCATTTATAGATGTTGTGATTTCATACTTATTCCTGTTTATCTGGTTAGATTTCCTTAGATTGGTACAACTTACTTCATCGTGTCCAACGATGAAGGCTGGACGTGTCCGACTCGTGTCCGATTATTCGGGAGCGGGCCGTGACAATGAGCCACAATCAAGATTATCAAGACAGGATCATATTATCATATTCAAGCAAGTTAATAGCTCAGATTACCAAGTTGTCAAGTCGTGTCGTCGTAATTTAGGTCAAGTATAGAAAACATGCAAAGAAGATCGAGAACAATCATGGGTAATAGAAACTATCAACCGCATATGAACTCTAATTAAAGTAAGACAGGAGGATTCTTGAAGCCAAGACAAAGATCAACAACTTTTATGTTTTGAGTTTTTCATGATTTTAGCTACAAAATAGCTTAAACAGGAAAAAATAGTCATTTGTGCATGCACGAGGACCAAACTGGCCACGACACGCAGCTGTACAACAAACAAATCGTACAAGCGCACGGCGCAAAATATACAATGTGTGGATGCATGGCGAGCAGGGCACGAGAGCACGACATGCAGGCGCGCGACAAACAAATCTTGCAGGTGCACGATGCACAAACCGAGCAGCACACGGATATACGGTACGGGAATGCATGGCATGCCGGGCACAAGAGCACAGCACACAGGTGCACGAAAAACGAATCGAGCAGGCGTACGGCATACGAAACACGCAGCGCACGGATGTACAGCACGCGGAGCACAAGAGCAGGGCGCACAAGCGCGCTGCGAAAGAATCGTACGGGCGCACGGCCAACGAAACACGTAGCATACGTGGACAAAACTGCCCACGGCACGCAGTACGTGGATGCACGACGCTTGGGTGTGCGGCACTATTCATCGTCGCAGCAGCATCGAAGATGTACGGGACCCCATGAACACAAAAATGCCATAACTTCTTCAAAATAAGTCTAAATCAAGCGGTTCAAAAGCCAAAATTTGGTAGAATAAAATTCTCCACAACATAGAACCCTTAGATTTCGAAAATAACAAAGTTTAAGAGATCAAAACTAAGAAAAATGGAAAAAACTACAAATTAGATCTACAAAAATGTAAACTTCAAAATCAAAAACTCTAAGTTCTAAAGAGGCTTAGAATCGAGCAAGAAAGACAATGGAACAATAAAATTTGAGATCCATCATGAAGCAAGTTGCACTTGCCTAGGGCTTGGTAGGTGGGAGGAGTAAATGAAGAAGAAAAAAAAGAAGTAAATGAAATTAATGGAGGAGAGAGAGAGAGGAGTTGGTTTTTATATCAACCCTCTCATCTCAACCCAAACAAAACCAGACCAAGCCAAGCCAAGTTAAACCATGGTGAACCAATCCAAAGGCAAGATTTAACCAAGACAAGTCAAAATACAGGTCACCTGACAAATGTCAGAAATTCGTACACGCATACTAAAAAATATGTATAACAAAAAACGGGAGTGACAACGCTACCCTCCTTAAAAGAATTTCGTCCTTGATATTTAATCAAGAGGCTAGAGGTGTTGGGGCAAGCTATACTAACTACAGGTAACCCACGACTAGTAGTTAATCAAGCAATCATTCATGCAAGCAAGGAATTAAAAGCATAAGGCATAAGGAAGACATTATACCTTACGAGTCAAACAAATATGGATATCGTGATCGGATATCATCCTCACGTTCCCAGGTTGACCCACCCAAAGAGTGATGACCCCAAGCAACACAGACTAAACTAATAGTCTTGTTCTTGAGTATCTTCTCCCTTCGGTCCAATATGGATGCGGGGCTTTCCTCATACGAAAGGTTGGTACCAACAACCAATTCCGAATGATCAAGGATATAGCTTAGATTCGGGATATACCATCACAATTGGGATACATGGAATACGTCATCTACCTTACGTAATAACGATAAAAGAGCGAGACGATAGGGCACATCACCTACTCGTTCGAGAATATCAAACGACCCTATATACCAAGGACTAAGCTTTTCCCATACGCCGAATCGAATGATGCCACGGGTAGACAAAATCCTAAGGAATATGTGGTCATTGATAGAAAACTCAAGAGGATGTCGATGAGAATCGGCCCAATGGCACTGACGATCTTGTGCAACCCGAAGATGATCTCTAACTTGTCTGACCACCTCGATAGTCTGAGTAACCATTTCTGGACCAAGTATCTGCCTCTCACCGATATCATTCCAGGCTAAAGGTGATCTGCACTTCCTACCATACAGTACCTCAAATGGTGCCATATGGATACTGTTCTGAAAACTATTGTTATAGGAGAACTCCACTAGATGTAGGTGATCTTTCTACGAACCACCGAAGTCAAGTATACAGGATCGTAACATATCCTCAAGAGTTTGAATCATGCGCTCGGACTGACCATTTGTCTACGGATGAAAAACTGAACTAAACTTGTGACAAGTCTCCAAACTCTCTTTAAGACTCTACCAAAAGTGCGATATAAATCTCGAATCTCTGTCGGACACGATACTGACTGGAACTCCATATAATCTGACTATCTGTCTGAGGTATATCTCTGCTAGCTGATCCGTCGACTGACCAATTCTGAAAGGAAGAAATGAGCTACTTTTGTGAGTCGGTCAACTATAACCCATATAGCATCTCTTCCGGCTGGGGATTTAGTTAACCCAGTTACAAAATCCATGGTAATATTTTCCTATTTCTATTCTGGGATCGATAAAGGTTGAAGAAGTCCAACTGGTCTCTGATATTCAGCCTTAACCTATTGGCAAACTAAACAATGAGAGACAAATCGAGCTATCTTCCTCTTCATGCCATTCCACCAAAAATGCTGACGGATATCACGATACATCTTTGTACCACTGGGATAAATTGAATACTATGAACTGTGAGGTTCTGTCGTGATCTCTTGTCTGATGTCACCACTGGGTACACAAATA
The DNA here is from genome assembly GCA_029216955.1 of Iris pallida. Classification (NCBI taxonomy): domain Eukaryota; kingdom Viridiplantae; phylum Streptophyta; class Magnoliopsida; order Asparagales; family Iridaceae; genus Iris; species Iris pallida. The sequence continues at coordinate 106,618 of JANAVB010007440.1, read as the reverse complement.
CGCCTTCCATGTCGGAGTGTGCCGTCTATATGAATGCATAATTCTGTTCTTTATCCTGCTTCACATTCTGCCCTAAGCCGCTGAAGCTTGGAATCTATTGATTGAGCTATCTTGATTCTCTCAACTATACTGGACTGAACTTGCATATTGGCCATCAATGTTATGTTGGTAGGAAGAACTATCTCTTTTTCCATCTTCTGAAGAGCCGCTAATAACACTGGCTGTGTTGTTAGAAAATAAGCTCATACTCTTCTACTTAATGCATCTATAACTATGTTGGCCTTCCTAGGATGATACTGCAGGTTGATGTCATAATCCACTAGTAACTCTAGCCATCTTCTCCGACGCATGATGAGATCTTTCTGGGTAAACACATACTTAAGACTCTTATAGTCGATGAAAATCTCTACCCGATCTCCTTACAAGTAATGCCTCCAAAGCTTGAGTGCAAAAACTACCACTGCTAACTCCAAGTCATGTGTGGGATAATTTATCTCATGATCACGAAGCTGACATGACGTATAAGATACTACCTTGCCATGTTGCATTAAGACGCATCCTAATCCCTTACCTGAAGTGTCACAATACATTGAAAATCCTCATGTCCCATTTGGAAGCATGAGATTAGGTGCCGTCATCAATCTTTGGTAGAGGATATTTGTTCTTGATTGTTACAGAATTCAAGGTATGATCATCAACACATAATCTTGACGTACCATCCTTCTTCTTTACAAGAAGCATCAGGGCTCCCCAAGGTGATCCACTAGCACGAATGAATCCTTTATTTCTGAGTTCTTCAATCATCTTGTACAGGATCTCCAATTCTGATAGTGACATTCTGTAGACTCTCTCTGATACTAGTGTCGTACCTGGAATCAAATTAATAGTAAACTCTCTCTCTGGCGACATGCCTGCAAGCTCTTGGGAAAATACGTCAGGAAATTTTTCTACTACTCTGGGAAACTGAACTACTTCTGCTACTGCTATCCGCAAGACTGGTGGAGAAGGTTCTACTTCATCTCTGGAAAAATAAAAATTCTTCTTCGCCGGGAATACCAAAAATAATCCTGTAAACATGGCAGTCTATTCTTGCATACTGATCCTTCAACCAATCCATTCCTAAGACGACATTATAGTCGCCTATCGGAAATTCTATCAATCTAGCGGGAAACTCTTTACTACTAAGTACAATTCGACAGGAAGAAAAGACTCTATCTACTCCCACAAGATCGTTACCAGTAAGGAAGTTGAGCCTTACTGATAATGACTCGGGCTCCAGTTGTCATACCTGTTTCCCGTTATACGTATTTTTTCTCCGGTGGACCGTATTTAGACTTGTCTTGCTTAGCCTAGTCTTGGTTTAATCTTGACTTGGTTTATTTGATTTAGTTTGGTTCAATTTGACTTGGTTTAGCTTGCTTGGTTTATTTTGTTTTGGTTTTGGTTTGGTTTGAGATGGTGAGGCTTACTATATAAGTCAACTCTACTCTCTCTCCTTCATTATCTCTCATAACTTCTTCTTCTTCCTCCATTACTCTCCCACCAACCTTGAGAGCTTAGGCAAGTACAACTTGCTTTATTATGGATCTTCCATTTTATTGTTCTATTTTCTTCTCTACATGATTCTAAGCATCTTTAGGTCTTGATATTTTCCAATTTGGTGGATAGATTCTTGTAGATCTAAGTTTATGCCATTTTTGATTTTCTTGGGTTTTGATCTATCAAACTTCTCTGTTTTCAAAATCTAGTTGTTCTATGTTGTAGAGAATTTCGTTCTACCCCATTTTGACCTATAGAAGTCCAAATTTGGACTTACAGTGAAGGTTTTATGAAGCTTGGAAGCTATGGGTTCCATGGCCATCTTTTTCGAATTTTTTTTGAGAAGATGGCCATCCATCGACTCTTGCCGCATGGGCACCCATCGAGTCTGGCCGCATGAGAAGATGGGCACCCATCGACTCTTGCCGCATGGCACCCTATCGACTCTTGCCGTATGGGTAGCCATCGACTCTGGCCGTATGGGACTGCCGCATAAGAAGATAGGCACCCATCGGCTCTTGCCGTATGGCACCCCATCGATTCTTGCCGTATGGCACCCTATCGACTCTTGCCTCATGAAAACCCATCGACTCTTGTCGCATGGCACACCATCGACTCTTACTGCATGGGCACCCATCGACTCTAGCCGTATGAGAAGATGGGTACCTATCCACTCTGGCCGCATGGAAAGATGGGCACCCATTCACCCTTGGCCGCATAGTGCCTATTTTGGTTGTTTTATGTCCTATTTGGCTGAATTGTGGCCAGAATTTCTCTCAACACCCAACATGAAAGTTGTAGATCCTTGTCTTGGCTTCAAGAATCTTCTTGTTTCACTTTAACTGGAGCTCATATGCGATTGATACCTTCAATCATAGTTTTGATCTTTTTGGTATATTTTCTGTACTTGACGTTTTGAGGTTTCCTTCGACTGTAATAAACTCTTATCATGATTAGATGATTTTGTACAGTTAGAGAATAATTGTACGCCCTTATATTCTTAACACTAGCATAGTTTCAATTATTGTTTTTGTCAAGTACTACTTATATTTATTTCTTCTTCCATGTCATGATACATCTTTTATCTAATTCTTTCATACATGTGATCCTTGTCGCATGTTTTCTTTCTTAGATAGTGGCCCGTTGGGGTGCACTCATGGTTTATGTCTTTTCTTTGCTTTGTATGCACTTATGTTACATGTTACTTCTTTGCTTGCATGATGGTGACCCGTTGTGGTGCACTCTGGTACATGTTTTTCTTTGTTTACATGATGGTGACCCGTCGTGGTGCACTCTCGAACATGCCTTTACATGATAACTCTTGATAGTGGTCCGTCGTGACGCACTCTTGATATGATAAGTAACCTAACATGATAATCTTGATATGTTGTTGTGATGGCTATCCTGACTTGCTAAGTAACTCTTGTCTGGACACATTGGGTGTTTGTGCTTGTATAAGCTACATGTCTCGTCTTGCATCATGTCTAGGACATGGATTCTTGATTACCACGGTCAGAGATTCATGCTAAATCTGACTAGGTTAATTACTAGATTGATCAAAGTAGCTCATATAGAGAGATATTTTCAGTTACAGGCGATCCCGTTATCTGGGCGCCTTGAATGGACTTGTAGCCTGCCGTCGAGTAGGGAATATTTCTAGCCTACTGTCATGTAGGGCACTTCTTGAAACAAGTAATATGCACACTGTCATATGTTGCACCCCCAAATCACCTAATAACTCTCTTAGGTTACATTTATCTCCTGGGCGATGTACCCACTATTATACTTACATGGGATACATTTGTCTCATGGGCAATGTATCCACTATAAATTCTTGTAACTTGCGTCTGGATAACCTGGATAGCTGCAGGGCATGTGACTGCTGGAACATCCTATTGCATCTTGCTAGTAACTAGGCTTATGATAACCCTAGTTAGTTAAAGTATCAAGCCGTACTTTTTGCTTGGCCGTGAATGTTAAATGGAGTCCTATCTTGTCTAGTCTTGCCTAGATCCAGTACATGGCTATCTCAGGACATGCTTATGTATGCTTTACTTTATCGATAATTGGTTAGAGACTAAGTTCTGTTCAGGTGATAGGTTACAACCCCGGTCCTTGTTTGGTTTACGTTGTAACTTGGTTACCGGAATGGTCCTTTAGTTATCTTATCGTTTATCATCCCGTTTTCTCTAACTCATATCTTTTGTTATTTCATTTATCACTACCAAAATACAGGAAAATAGTGACTGAAAATTAGCGACGGCATAATCATTCGCCAATTAGCGACCGACAAGCGACTTACGGACGACAGATTTTTTCACAGAAATTTTTTATAAGTTTAGCGACGGATCAGCAACTATTTAGTGACGGAATATGTCAACGGACTAATTAGCGACAGATATATATACGTCGCTAAGCTATTGTAAATGTCGACATTTTTATGTAGCGACGGAGTAGCGACGAAAAATTTTTGTCGCTAATTTGCTGTAAAAATTTGAAAGTTACTTCAATTTCGAAAATTTTCCAATCTCTATCTCACTCTCAAAATCCTTCTCTGTCCTCCCCTCTCCCCCCCGACCAGCGATCACCCCCCCGACTGCGGCACCCTCCGATGGCCCCCTCCGGCGCCCTCCCCCACTCCGGCCCCCTCCCACTTCTTCTCCTCCGATCGAACCCCTAACCACCCCCTCTTCTCCACCTCCGTCGAGCCCCCACATCCGGCGACCACCTCCCTTCGGCGTGCTCCCCCCTCCATCCCCCCTCTTATCCTCCTTCGAAACCCCATACACCCTCCCTCTTCTCCTCCTCCGTCGTGTCCCCCTCCGACGACCCTCCCTCCGGCGACCACCCCCTCCGGCGTTCCCCCCTCTGGCGCCCCCCCTCCGACGTCCCCCCTTCTCCAAGATCCTCTCCGTGACCAACCTCTTCAAGGTCCGAAACCCTAAACCCTAATTTGTATTTATTTTTATTTATGCTTTGTTTGTGTTTTCTCAACATGTTCTACGGTTTCAATTTTAATTTCGTGTTTGAAATTTATCGGTATACTAGTGGGTATAGTAGATAAATTGAAATTTATCGGTATAATAGTTTTAGAAATTTGACGGGACACGGACACGAAATAAATAGGGGTAGTAGTTTTAGATTACTAAGGTAATTGATTGATCAATGCGATATATACTTGAGTATCAATTTAATACTTAAGTATCAACGTGATACCTAATTATACTAGGCTTGTTTTATGAGTGAATGTACGTGAGGGGTACGTCATACCAAGTTATACTAGGTTTGTTTTATGATACCAAGTGATATATAGCATCTTAATTCTTGGTGCAGAATCATTCACGTGGATTAGAACCATGAGTCGATACTTACTTGACCGTTCGTGGATGTACAATCGGCAACATGAGAGTATGATTGGCTTGACGGACGACTTCAAGGCAGGCGTCGAGCAATTTCTCATATATGCAAGTGTCATGTCGATTTCAAGGACGGAAGGCGCATAAAGTGCCCTTGTGTAAAATGTAAGAATATACCATTTAGAGAGGTGTCACTCGTGAGAGAGCACCTTTACAAGAAGGGTTTCATGCCGAACTACAACGTGTGGATTAATCAAGAAGAATCTCCGGCTTCGGAATCTCAGTCCTTCTTCAATACCGAGGTTAGAGATTCTACTCTCGAAGATCATTTTGAATATTGGCAACCAAAAAACTTGGTACGTGAAATGGTATTAGATTTTTTTGTGGCACGTGAGGATCCGAATCCTGATGCAAAGGAGTTCTACGATATGTTCAAGCATGCTGATACTCTGTTATATCCGGGTTGTGATTCTCATTCGGTATTGTCGGTGGTAATGCGGCTATTGAATCTTAAATCTGATTTTAACTTACCGCAAGAATGCTATGACCGGATAATTCAGCTTGTAAGAGAGTTGTTGCCAAAAGGATCAAATGATTTGCCTGAAAGCTTCTACAAGTCAAAGTTGATGATACGGAAACTTGGATTAGGCTACCAGAAGATAGACTATCGTCAAAATAGTTGCATGCTATACTACAAGGAGAACAGTGATAAAGACAAATACATTTCCTGTGACGAGGACCGGAACAAGCCAATCCGGGGCAAAGAAAAATTAATTGCCCGGACGCGGATGTACCCGTACAAGAACATGCAGTTCTTGCCAATCACAAAAAGGATGCAGAGGATTTATATGTCTACAAATACTACACAACACATGACATGGCATAACAAAGAACGGAAGATGGATGAAGGAGAATTATCTCATCCTGTCGATGGAGAAGCATGGAAGCATTTTGATCGGTGTCATCCTGATTTTGCTGCGGAGCCTAGAAATGTTCGATTGGCTTTATGTTCTGATGGATTCACTCCATTTGGACAGTCGGGGACGCAATACTCTTGTTGGCCGGTGATTTTGACCCCGTACAATCTACCACCGTGGATGTGCCTGAAAACTCCTTACATGTTCCTCACACTTATCATACCCGGTCCAAGAAATCTAAAGAAGAACATCAATATCTACTTGCAACCGTTGGTGGACGAGTTGAAACAATTATGGCCGTTTGGCATCCAGACGTTTGATATATCGATGGAGCAGAACTTTCAGATGAGGGCAATGCTCATGTGGACCATCAACGATTTTCCAGCTTACAGGATTTTATCGGGGTGGAGTACTCATGGTATTATGTCATGTCCGATATGCATAGGGAAGAGTAAGGCATTACGCCTTCAGAATGGAGGAAAGGCGTGTTTTTTTATTGCAACCGCCAGTTTCTTCCTTCGTCACATTCGTGGAGAAGGAACAGAGATAACTTCAGGGCTGGTAAACAGGAAGTATCTCTTCTCCCGTTGAGATTAACGGGACATGTAGTTTAGGAAGAGGTTCGAGATTTACCGACTGCCATAGAAAATTCGGGATCGGGCCATCACATTGAAGGCTTCGGACAACATCACAATTGGACGAAACGGAGTATCTTTTGGGATTTGCCTTATTGGCCGGACAATCTCATAAGAAATAATCTTGATGTCATGCATATTGAAAAAAAAAATTTAACAACATATTTAATACTGTGATCGATATTAAGGGAAAAATCAAAGTCAATATTAAAGCAAGAAAGGACTTAAAAATTATTTGCAAGCGTCCAGAGTTGAATCTGTCGCAAAGGTCCAATGGTACCTGGGTGAAGCCTCCAGCACCATTTACATTGAGTAGAGATGATAAATTGATAATATGTAAATGGATTTCAAAGTTAAGATTTCCTGACGGTTACGTATCGAATCTGGCGAGATGTGTCGATCTCAACGAACGCAGGTTGATAGGGATGAAGTGTCATGATTGTCACTTTTTCATGGAGCGATTACTTCCTTTCGCTTTTAGAGAGATGCTACCTTCTCATGTGTGGACTCCACTGGCCGAGTTATCTATCTTCTTTAGAGATTTGTGTTCAAGTAAGTTGACGGTGCAACATATGCTAGAACTTGAGGAAAAGTTGTAGTGACATTATGCAAGTTAGAAAGGGTGTTCCCTCCCGGCTTCTTTGATAGTATGGAACATTTGCCGATTCATCTTGCATACGAAGCACGTGTCGGTGCTTCCGTCCATTATCGATGGATGTACCCATTTGAGAGGTATAAAATAATCTTCTAATTTATAATTTTTTATTTAAATAATTCTAGTATTCAATATATTTCTTATAGATATCTAGGTCACCTGAAGAAGAAAGTGGGCAATAAGGCTCATGTTTAAGCTTCAATATGCGAAGCGTACATTATTGAGGAGGTTTCTAACTTATGTTCGATCTACTTCGATACTCATGTCCGATCAAATCAGAATAGAGCGTCGAGGAATGATGAAGGTGATATCAATGCACCGAACAAAGGGATCCGTACAATCTTCAATGTGGGGGGCAAACCGACAAGTGTGACTAAATTACGGTGGTTGGATGACGATGAGTTTGAAGCCGCACATCGGTATATATGCCTCAATAGCGGTATCCAAGAGATCGAAGATATTGAAAAGTAAGCGACACCATTTAGTCATTCTAAATTCGATATTTAGAAGTGTGCTAACGTTTCTCCCTATTATTACAGTACTTTTAGAGCTGAGATTAGAATGGAAAGACCTGATATTGATGATGATGATGATCTTGCTAGAGAGGTCGATATGAAGTTTTCATCGTGGTTTCGAAATTATGTAAGGTTTATAATCATTAGCCATTCTAAATTCGATATGTTACTACCCACACTTTGTCTAATGACGTTTCTGATACTACCCACACTAGGTCTTCCGTCCTGGTACACAGTTGTAGAACAAAGGGCTAAGAGCAATTGCTATTGGACCGAGCAAGAAGGTGAAGTGCTGGAGCGGATATACAATCAATGGCTTTAACTTTAGAACTACTGATAAACCTAACAATCATTCATTTGTCGATGAGGAGGCTAATTATACCAAAAATTCGGGAGTTTGTGTGAGAGCCTCAGTCTACGATGTCGATCTCGAATTCGACTACTACGGTGTTCTAAGAGATTTCATAGAGATTGAATATTCTGTTGATACGAAGATTGTGCTTTTTAAATGTCATTGGTTCAACACAACACCCAAGCAAGGATGGAAGATTGACAAACAATTTGGCTTTGTTGATATAAAACATGGAAAAAGATATGGAGGTTTTGAACCATTTGTGTTGGCTAGTCAAACAGTTCAAATGTACTATATGAGTTATCCTAGCCGACGGCACAGTACCCTGGATTGGTGGGTTGTATGCAAAACTAAAGCAAGAAATACATATAATGTTGGGGATGTAGCCTACCAAGAGGAAGAGGTGGTCAAGCCTCAACCAACATATATAAGTTTGACTGGTATTGAGGAAGAGGATTTAGAAGATATGGAGGTTGCGGTAGATGACGTTATGGAGGTTAACGTTGATGAAGAATTGGAAGATGTTGAGAAAGATGTATTGGAAGATGAAGATGAAGATGAAGATCATAGTGATAGTGAAAATGAAGAAGCAGAAGAAGACACTTCGGAATCAAGCGATGATTCAGAAGACTCCTGGGAAGAAGAATCAGACTAGTAAGTACGTTTTAATTTAATATACGAGTTCCATTAGTATAATGACAGGACAGCAGTTTTTATTTTTAACACATCATCACTTATTATTTCTTTATGATTTTTCTATGGCGCCGAGAGGTCGACTTTCACGTTTGCAGCTTGGATCTTCATTAAGTCCGCTGAGAGGTCTTCATCATGCCCGCCGAGAGGTTTCCATCACGTCCGACGACCTAGATTTATTGTACCAGTACTTTCTTGTATAAAATATTTTGGATATGTGTATTAATATTTCTTATATTAAAATATTATTTGTATGTGTGTATGAAGCTAATTTTGGATATGTGTGTATGTGTTGTATTAAAATATTTAGGATACATGTGCATAAAACTGAGAATTTGCAGGAAACACAAATACTGATACGTGTGCCTACTATAAAACTGTCGACACGGATAAGGACTGCTGGAAACACGAATACTGATATTGTATTTGGAAACTATTTATATGACTGTATATTATGTGTGTAAATGTCGACAGGGATGTGGAGTGCAGGAAACACAAATACTGACATGCAATATTATATTTAGCGACGGAATGGCGACGAAACAGCGACAGAAAACCTGGAACAGGCTAGCGACGGAACAACGACGATTTTTTCGTCGCTACATGTCTGGAAAATTTACTTTGCAGGCTACCGACGGAGTAGAGACTGTAGTTTTCGTCACTAAGGTTCTAGAAAATATTATATTCCCGTATAGCGACTGAATAGCGACGTAAATTTTACTTACTATTCTGTCGCTATGTTCCTGTCCGACACCAAAAGCGTATCAGAAACATCTTAGCGATGTAATTTTTTGTCGCTAGACCGTCGCTACTCTCATGCTGAATTACGTCGCTGCGACGTCGATAATTCGTCGGTAACTATAGCGACAGAGTTTCCGTCGCTATTACGTCGCATTTTCCAATAAATAGCTTGTCGCTAAATGCGTCACTAATCAGTCGCCATTTTCGACAAACTAGCGACTAATTTAAATTAGCAATACGAGATTTCTCGACAAACCATTTTCGTCACTGATATGTCGCTATTTGGCTTTAGCAACAGAAAAACGACTTTTAGCGACGGATCCCGCCGTCGCTAACAGCCTATTTTTTTTAATGTATGTCCTTATGTGCTAATATGCTAGTTTTAGTTCTTAAGTGAAGTCTCCCTTGTGGCACTTGCTCTGACCCAGCTGGTTTTGTATGGCGAGATTTCGGAGCAGCACCCGAGGATCTTCCAGCCTTTCAGCCAGATGATGAACACTAGACGCAACCCTGGCAACGAGTGGGTTTTATTTTTCTCTTCCGCTCTATTGTAAAATTATTCTTTTGAGACGTTTAGTCGTCGAACAAGTGTTAACTCGTGTTGAATACTTATGATTCCTGTTTGCCTAAGGGCTGTAACATGATTGACAAATCCTAGGCTTGATCATGTATGACTGAAACTCTTGCTAGTCCTTGCATTTTGTACGACTAGCTTCATGATCATCTGTATATAAAATATATGGGACACCTTACTATTGAATATCAGATAGTCTAACATCTTGTGACTATTATTACTTGCTTGAGATTGAGACACCAGGCTTGTACTTGACCATAAGAGACTGATGGCATGTAGATAAACCCTCATGCATCTAGACAGCTGTGACCGTATATCGAGGTAGATTATACTTTTATATACATAGCTGGCCGTGTTTGCCCCCGCTCTCCAGTATTCTGGTTCTGGGGCGTGACACAGTTTAAGTGGTAGCTCATGTAAGGTCTTGTAAATCAAGACGTGTGAGGGTTTTATCGAATAGATGTCTTAATCAGCATTCGCCCTTGACCTCTACTCGTGCTTTCTAATCATCCTGTAATCTTGACCTGATCACATGCTTATATCCTCGATGTATATTGGTCCTTCCTTATTGTTCCCTACGTTATTGCTTTAGTGGCATTGTTCCTTCCGATCAGCCGGAAGGATCTCAACCCGAACCCTTGCAGCAAAAAGAAGATCAAGCCTAGCAGTCGGGAGCAGCATCCCGAGTCATGCACTCTGATGACCCAGAGCCCCCAGTTCAGCCAGTCCAGCCTGTAGAGTCCGACAACAGGGACTTGATTGGACTTATCAGGGAGTTGCTTGCATCACAGGATCGTCGGGGCGATGCCCTACACCAGACAGTACAAGATGCTTGGTCCAGAGATGGTTTCTCAGACTATCGAGGTGGTCAGACAAGTTAGAGATCATTTTTGAGTTGTCCAAGATCGCCAGCGCTATTGGGCCGATTCTTATCGATGTCCTCTTGAGTTTTCTATTGGCGACTAAGTATTCCTTAGGATCTCGCCTACCTGTGGTGTCATTCAATTCGGCATACGGAGAAAGCTTAGTCCTAGGTATATAGGGCCGTTCGATATCCTTGAGCGAGTAGGTGATGTGTCATATTGTCTCGCTCTTCTGCCGTCATCATGTAAGGTACATGACGTATTCCATGTATCCCAATTGCGACGGTATATCCCGGATTCGAGTCATGTCCTTGATCATTCAGAATTGGTTGTTGGTACCAACCTTTCATATGAGGAAAGGCCCGTATCCATATTGGATCAAAAAAAAAAGGTACTCAAGAACAAGACTATTAGTTTAGTCCATGTTGCTTGGGGTCACCACTCTTTGGGTGAGTCAACGTGGGAGCGCGAAGATGATATCTGCTCGCGATATCCACACCTCTTTGACTTATAAGGTATAATGTCTTCCTTATGCCTTATGCTTTTAATTCCTTGCTTGCATGAATGATTGCTTGATTGACTGCTAGTAGTAGCTTGCTTATGATTAATATAGCTTACCCCGACATCTTTAGCCTCTTGATTAAATTTTGAGGACGGAATTATTTTAAGGTGGGTAGAGTTGTCACTCCCGTTTCCCGTTAAACGTATTTTTGTATGCGTATACGAGATCTCTGACGTTTGTCAGGTGGACCGTAGTTAGACTTGTCTTGCTTAGCCTAGTCTTGGTTTAATCTTGACTTAGTTTATTTGATTTGGTTTGGTTCAATTTGACTTGGTTTAGCTTGCTTGGTTTATTTTGGTTTGGTTTTGGTTTTGGTTTGGTTTGAGATGGTGAGGCTTACTATATAATTCAACTCCACTCTCTCTCCTTCACTATTTCTCATAACTTCTTCTTCTTCCTCTATTACTTTCCCACCAACCTAGAGAGCTTAGGCAAGTGTAACTTGCTTCATGATGGATCTTCCATTTTATTGTTCTATCTTCTTCACTACATGATTCTAAGCATCTTTAGGACTTGACATTTTTCATTTTGGTGGATGGATTCTAGTAGATCTAAGTTTGTGCCATTTTTGGTTTTTTTGGGTTTTGATCTATCAAACTTCTTTGTTTTCAAAATCTAGTTGTTCTATGTTGTAGAGAATTTCGTTCTACCCCATTTTTACCTATGGAAGTCCAAATTTGGACTTACAGCGAAGGTTATATGGAGCTTGGAAGCTATGGGTTCCATGGCCATCTTTTTCGGATTTTTTTTGAGAAGATGGGTACCCATCGACTCTTGCCGAATGGGACTCTGGCCGCATGAGAATATGGGCACCCATCGACTCTTGCCGCATGGCACCCTATCGATTCTTGCCGCATGGCACCCCTTCGACTCTTGCTGCATGGCACCCTATAGACTCTTACCACATGGGCATCCATCGACTCTGGCCGCATGGGACTCTGGCTGCATAAGAAGATGGGCACCCATTGACTCTTGCCGTATGGCACCCCATCGATTCTTGTCGTATGGCACCTCATCGACTCTTGCCGCGTGGCACCCTATCGATTCTTATCGTATGGCACCCCATCGACTCTTGCCGTATGGGTACCCATCGACTCTGGTCGCATGAGAAGATGGGGTACCTATCCAATCTGGCCGCATGGGAAAATAGGCACCCATCCACCCTTGGCCGCATAGTACCTATTTTGGCTGTTTTATGTCCTATTTGGCTGAATTGTGGCCAGAATTTTTCCTAACTCCCAACATGAAAGTTATAGATCCTTGTCTTGGCTTCAAGAATCTTCTTATTTTACTTTAACTGGAGTTCATATGCGATTGATACCTTCAATCATAGTTTTGATCTTTTTGGTATATTTTCTGTACTTGACGTTTTGAGGTTTCCTTCGACTGTAATAAACTCTTCTCATGATTAGATAATTTTGTACAGTTAGAGAATAATTGAACCCCCTTATATTCTTAACACTAGCACAGTTTCAATTATTGTTTTTGTCAAGTAGTACTTTTATTTATTTCTTCTCCCATGCCATGATACGTCTTTTATCTAATTCTTTCTTACAAACGATCCTTGTCGCTTGTTTTCTTTCTTAGATAGTGGCCCGTTGGGGTGCACTCATGGTTTATGTCTTTTCTTTGCTTTATTTGCACTTACGTTACATGTCACTTCTTTGCTTGCATCATGGTGACCCGTTGGGGTGCACTCTAGTACTTGTTTTTCTTTGTTTACATGATGGTGACCTGTCATGGTGCACTATTGAACATGCCTTTACATGATAACCCTTGATAGTGGTCTGTCGTGACGCACTCTTGACATGATAAGTAACCTAACATGATAATCTTGATATGCTGTTGTGACGGCCATCCTGTCTCACTAAGTAACTCTTGTCTGGACATCGTGGGTGTTTGTGCTTGTATAAGCTATATGTCTCGTCTTGATTGACATGGATTCCTGATTACCATGGTCAGGGATTCATGCTGAATATGACTAGGTTAATTACTAGATTGATCAAAGTAGCTCATATAGAAAGATGTTTCCAGTTACAGGCGATCCCGTTATCTGGGCGCCTTGAATGGACTTATAGCCTGCCGTCGATGAGGGCACATTTTCAGCCCACTGTCATGTGGGGCTCTTCTTGAAACAAGTAATATACACACTGTCATGTGTTGCACCCCCAAGTCACCTAATAACTCTCTTAGGGTACATTTGTCTCCTGGGCGATGTACCCACTATTATACTTACATGGGATACATTTGTCTCCTGGGCGATGTATCTACTATAAATTCTTCTAATTTGCGTCTAGATAACCTGGATAACTGTAGGGCTTGTGACTGCCGGAACATCTCAATGCATCTTGCTAGTAACTAGGCTTGTGATAACCCTAGTTAGTTAAAGTATCAAGTCGTACTCTTTGCTTGGCCGTGAATGTTGGATGGAGTCCTATTTTGTCTAGTCTTGCCTAGATCCAGTACATGGCTATCTCAGGGCATGATTTTGTATGCTTTACTTTATTGATAATTGGTTAGAGACTAAGTTCTGTTCAAGTGAAGGGTTACAACCCCGGTCCTTGTTTGGTTTACGGGTTGTAACTTGGTTACCGGAACGGTCCTTTAGTTATCTTATCGTTTATCACCTAGTTTTCTCTGACTCATGTCTTTTGTTATTTTATTTATGTCCTTATGTGCTAATATGCTGGTTTTAGTTCTTAAGTGAAGCCTTTCTTGTGGCACTTGCTCTTTCTGGGGTCTGACCCAGCTAGTTTTGTATGGCCAGATTTCGGAGCAGCACCCGAGGATCTCCCAGCCTTCCAGCCAGATGGTGAACACTAGACGCAACCCTGGCAATGAGTGGATTTTATTTTGCTTTCCTGCTCCATTGTAAAATTATTCTTTTGAGGCGTTTAGCCGCAGAGCAAGTGTTAGCTCATGTTGAATACTTATGATTCCTATCTGCCTAAGGGCTGTAACATGATTGACAAATCCTAGGGTTGATCATGTATGACTGAAAATCTTGCTAGTCCTTGCATTTTGTACGACTAGCTTCAGGATCATCTGTATATGAAATATAAGGGACACCTTACTATTGAATATCTGATGGTCTAGCATCTTGTGACTATTATTACTTGCTTGAGATTGAGACACTAGGCTTGTTCTTGACCATATGAAACTGATGGCTTGTAGATAAACCCTCATGTATCTAGACAGCCATGACCGTATATCGAGGTGGATTTCACTTCTATATACGTAGCTGGCTGTGTCTTCCCCCACTCTCTAGTATTCTAGTTCTGGGGCGTGACACCAATCCTATGCGTATCGCGAATCGTGCAGACATAAATGAATACGATGCACCCAAATCAAATAATACTAATGTAGGAAAAAAGTTGACGAAAATGGTACCTACCACCACCTCACCTGATGCCAATTCTTCTGCTATTGTCAAAGCCATAGCTTGACCATATCCTCTTGGTGCTGGTCCCCTCTGCTGGTGACCTCTCCGTCCGCTCTGAATCTGATCTTGGGCCTGAGCATACTGCTACAGCCTTTGCTGCTGGAATGATTAAGCCTGAGGCGGCAATGGCCTCGGAGGCTGGTACTGCTGCTACTGTACTGGTACTGGAACTATAACAGATGGACTGGTTAGGGTTGATGAAGATGAACTGGCTCTATGCGAACAGGACCCGATTCTATGATCTGGTGCCCCACAAGCCAAGCACAATCCTTGTGCTCTACAACACTCAGAAATTACGTGCCCAGGCTACCCACAATGAGAGCCGACCATTACGGAAGATTGCTTCTGCTTCTGTTGTTGAGGGTACGTCGGAGTAGAGTGCTGAATCGACAAAACTGGTGTCGCCCTCCTAGGAGCTCCAATGGTCAAGGCCCTAGTTGTCGGGGCCGAAGCTGACGACTGAGATAACTGTCCATGAGGCCTCTTCCGTCCTCCAGTTCGATCTACTATCCTCTGGGAAGTATATTCATGCTGCCTTACTGCTCGCAAAACTACATCAAATGTTTGGTGCTCAAACTGCTCCACCGCTAGAATAATCTCTTGGTAGAGTCCCTGCTTGAATAGCTACGCTCGGTCCAATCCTGTCGCCACCAAGGTGGAAGCAAACCGACTAAGTCTCAAAAACTCTACCGCATAACCATCAATCGTCATTCTTATCTGCTTGAGGTTGCTAAACCTTGTCTGCAGATCATACCGAGCTACTGCATAAAAAAAAATTTGTCTGAAACTTATCACTGAATATCACCCACATAACAGGCGTCACCAATCCAACTACTTGTATCGCCCACCAGCTGCGGGCTAAGTCCAATAACTATAGGCACACAACGACCACCTTATCTTTCTCTGGAATTCTAGCTGCCTCTACAATGACCACTATATCCTGAAACCATGTATCAGCAGCAATAGCATCTTTACTACCGTCAAAGAAAGGAGGGTTCAGGCGCTTGAAGCTGTTGGCTACATTGTTCCCTTGATAATCAACTCTGCCAATAGCTTCTTGTACTGTCTGCTGCAGGGCATCACCTCGACGATCTTGTGACGCAAGTAAATCCCGGATGAGTCCCATCAGGGCTCTACTGTCAGGATCTGCAGGCTGTACTAGCTGAACTGGCGGCTCTTGTTCCCTGGAAGGCACGACTCGGGATTCTGCCCCTGAGTGCTGGGTTTGGTCCCAGATTGCTGGTGGTTTATTGGAGGTGCTCCATCCGGCTAATCGGTAGGACCATGAATAATGCCACTGAAGAAAATGACATAGGGAACAATAAGGAATGACCAAGATAGATCAAAGAAATAAGCATTTTATCAGGTCAAGAATTTGGAAGATTAGAAGGCACGAGTAGAGATCAAGGACGAATGCTGATTGAGACATCTATTAAGTAAGACCCTCATACAACTTGATTTCCAAGACCTGCATGGGCCACTACTTAAACCATGTCACATCCAGAACCAGAATACTGGAGGGTGGGGGACAAACATAGCCAGCTACGTACATTGAAGTGCAACCCACCTTGTAATACGGTCACGACTGTCTAGATGCATAAGGGTTTATCTACAAGCGATCAGTCTCTTATGGTCAAGAACAAGCCTAGTGTCTCAATCTCAAGCAAGCAAATAAATTTTACAAAATGTTAGATCATCAGACATACAAAGTAAGGCATCCCAAACATTACATATTTAGATGATCATGAAGCTAATTATATAAAATACGAAGACTAGCAAGAGTTAAGTCATACATGATCAACCCTAGGATTTGCCAATCATGTAACAGCCCTTAGGCAGACAGAAATTAAGTTGCAACACGAGCTAACACATGCTCAACGGCTAAATGCCTCAAAAGAATAATTTACAATAGAGTGGAAGAGCAAAATAAGAAACCCACTCGTTGCCACGGTTACTTCTAGTGATCACCATCTGGCTGGTAGGAAGGTAGATCCTCGGGTGCTATTCTAAAACTGGTCACACAAAACTAGCTGGGTCAGAATCCAGAAAGAGCAAGTGCCACAAGGGAGGCTCCACTTAGGAACTAAAACCAGCATATAAAAAATAGGAAAACTGATAAAAGAGCATAATTAAATAACATGAAAGACATGCTTTAAAGAATATACTAGCTTGCATTAAGAAAATATGAGGTAGAATATAATTCCCAAGTTAATCATGAGACAATCATTCAGGCACGGCCAATCAAGTCCTACGGCTAGCTATTATTAGCTAACCAGGGTTATCACAGACCTAGTTACTAACAAAATGCAGTTGAGATGTCCTGCAGACTATCCAGGCTATCCAGGCGAGGTTACAAGAGTTTATCATGAATTAAGAGAATTATTATGTGACCTAGAGTGCAACACATGACAGTGTGCTAAAAATGCGCCCTACTCGACGGTAGGCTACAAGTCCATTGGTGTGGCTGGGATAACGGGATCACATATAACTGAAAAATCTCTCTATATGAACTACTCGATCAATCTAATCGTTAACCTAGACAGATTCATTATGAATCCCAGGCCGTGGTAACCATGAATCTATGTCCTAGACATGATGCAAGACAGGACATGTATCTTGTACAGGCACAATCAAAAAAATCAACCACGGAGTCGAGACAAGAGTTACAGTTAGCAAGTCAGGATTGGTTTTTGCAACATCGATCAAGATTACACATGTCATGTCAGGTTTACTTGTCATGTCAAGAGTACTTGTCAGAAGTGCACCTCGACATGCCACAATCAAGACGGGATCATATTATCATGTTCAAGCAAGTTACTAGCTCAGATTACCAAGTTATCAAGTCGGGTCGTCGCAATTTAGGTCAAGTATAAAAAACATGCAAAGAAGATCGAGAACACCCATGGGTGATAGAAATATCAGCCGCATATGAACTCTAATTAAAGTAAGACTGGGGGATTCTTGAAGCCAAGACAAAGAACTACAACTTTTATGTTTTGAGTTTTTCAAAATTTTAGCAACAAAACAACTTAAACAGGCAAAATAGTCATTCAAATGTGCGCGGGGACAAAACTGGCCACGACGCGCGGGGCACGAGAGCACGGCGCGCAGGCGCGCTGTTAGCCCAATAATTATATCATGTTTTTGAATATGGCTAATCAATTAAGTTTACCATAATGACATCACTAATATTCATGTAATCTCTATCATGTTGCTACTTAAACTTAGCATTGTCCTAAATGTTCTCTATATCAATATTGCTATGCTTGTATCATATTGGTTTGTTTGTCTAACATGTACATGTACACATGCGATAAGCATGATCAAGTTTTGTCAAACCAGAACATATGTAATGGAGAACTATTAATGGGCCAAAGACGGCATTGGCGAAGCCACCGAAAGGTATCCAATTTCTAGATCTGTTTATCTTTGGACGACCGCCGTCAAGTGAAAAAGGCATCTTCAAGTCTGCTCAAATTTCAGAAGAAAGGCGTCACCAAAGGGCTATTAGTTTTCCTATTTTGATTAATGTATTTTTTATATTTATTGAGTCTAGGAATACGATGTAAACTGCATCGTACTGGAAAATAGGCTACCCAAGAAATGTTTTCAAAATACCCATTTATTTTGAAAACAAGTCCACTTACAAAAGCCCAAACTACTTCCTAACTGTTTGACTTTTCAACAAGCCCAAAAACCAATTTGCAAAAACCCTGACAGAACCCCAGGCGAATTCGGCCCGAGTTCGGCCAGAGTTCGGTTAGTGAACGTTACTTTTTGAACTTGGTCCTTCTACAGTTACGGATCTTACCAAGATTTTCTCATAGAGTTCTGTCCAAATTCTGCCCGAATTCTGTCAGAATTCTGCCTTTGGAAAAACTATAAATAGAGAAGGATTTCGATCATTTCAACACACCCTATTCACTTTCATATCTCTTCTCTATAAGCCTACTACTTCTTCCAAAGTGTTCTGAGCTATTTATTTTCAAACCCCAAGCCAGTTACAATCCTCTAGTCGATTTGCCAGTGCGGTACAGTCTAGAAGTTTCAGAGTGATTGTAATCAGAGGCTTGATTGAAGAAAGACTCTTCACAATTGAAGTTGGTCAAGTACTTCGGATCAAAGCTCGCGTTGGAGAAGTTGCAAGAACTTCGGATGGAAACTTGTGGTGATTTTCCATAGTAGATTCAACTGGAAGCTAGAGTTCTTCCGATTGGACTAGTCCTCACGAGAGGAAAACTAGTATACATCCTTATGTTTGCGTTTGCTCTCTACTCTCTACTTTTCATTTACATATTTGTGATATATATATTATGTGATCTTGTTACTAACATTTTTAAATAGTTAATTTCTGCTGCCTACTCTATTCACCCCCTCTAGAGTATTGCGCTTTAAAACTCGTTCCTACAATCGGTCCTACAATTGGTATCAGAGCCAGTGCTGCATCTAGAGGTATTATATTTTGATCCCAATTGTTCCTACAATTGGTATCAGAGCGGGTTCTCTTTATATAGGTATTGCTATCATACCAATTGTTCCTACAATTGGTATCAGAGCCAGTGCTCCATCTAGAGGTGCTCCTTATAGAGATATTATTGCTTATACCAATTGCTCCTTCAATTGGTATCCTAGCAAGGACTCTATTATTTGGCTTAACATCCTTGGAGCAGATCCTCATTATCAGAGCAGATTAAACAGGTAAAGCAAGATAATATTGTTATTATATAACTGCTGTTACATAGATCACTATATCACATATGGTAAGTATGTACTTCACAACTGAAGAGCAATCTTCAAATAGACTCCCACTATTTGATGGAACAAACTATAGTTATTGGAAGACACGGATGAGCTTCTACCTAAAGTCTCTTGATTTTGACTTATGGTCAATTGTTGTCAATGGCTACAAAAAGTCTACTATCACTTCTATTCTCACGTCCTCTATAATCAATAAGCCTTATTATAGTAACACGGAGGAAGAGAAGAAGTTAGCTAGCCTTGATACAAAAGCTATGCATATCTTTTATTGTGTTGTAGACACAAATGTATTTAATCTTATTACTACTTGCAGAACATCTCATAAAATTTGGAAAGTTCTTGAAGCTACTTATGGGTGCAGGTATGAAATGAAAGCTAGCAACTCCAAAGAGAAGGATAGTCTTCTTAATGATGCAAATATATACATGACAAAATTGGGATTTAAGGTACAACACAATCCCTTATACGAAGAAGAGCTTGTATGTGACAATTGCAAGAAAATAGGCCACATCCAAGAAGATTGTACTACTGCTAGAAAGTAGACTCACTATGAACAATCAAATAAAGGTAGGTCATCGTCTCACAAGTACGCTAGCACGAGCATATGGTGTGAAAGCGAAGCAAGCGATTTCGAAGAAGAAGAGAGACCTCGTTAAGTTACAAATATATGCTCAATGGCATTATCCAACGAGATACAAAACAACTATATTCTGGAAGAGAATGAATTCTCTTATGATGAGTTATCTGATGCTTTCAGTGATCTATTAGAAGAACACAAGAAAGTATTAGATAAGTATAAGTAAGCTAGAAAGGTTATTCTATCCTATAAGCGTCAGAATGAAAAGCTTACTTGCTTATTGAATGATGCTAGAAATAGTTCTCCTTCTGATAATTCTACTGAGATTTTCACACTAAAGTTTAGATTGCATGAGGCACTTGATTGCATTGAAAAAAGCACTCAAGAAAATGCTAAACTTAAGAAGGAATTAGAATCAGAAAAGAAGAAGTATTCTATTGCTTCATGTAGAATTGATGCTCTTTCTGCTAAATATGATGAGATCTGTGCTAACTCTAAAAAGTTAGAGATTAGACTGGAAAAGCAAGTAGTACAACCTACGACTTATTCCAACACAAAATACTTAGCATATCACAAAGTCACACACGATAGATCATCTAGAAAGGAAGCAAGCAAACCTAAAGCTTCACATAACCATGTTTTCTATTACAAGTATCCACGCACATCATATCACACTACTGTACATTCTCATACTGCTGCATATAGTACTAATATTAATACTTTCTGTCATTATTGTGGTATGAATGGACATGTTTCTAATCATTGTCAGATTAGAAAACTTGTTGATATAAAATTGTGCAAATGGGTTCCCAAAGCTAACAAATATGGATCCAAGTATTGGATACCAAAGTCTTCACCTAATATTGCAGGTGAAGCTTCTTATATCAAATAGAACCATGGAACATGTTGGTGATTGTAAAGCTACAAAGGTCATCTTTCATGCAATTGCACCAACAGAACTGTGGTCACTAGAACCACTTCGGTAATATGCTTCCTAAATAGTTTTTAATATCTAGCATGTTCTTACTGATATCTTGCTATTAGCTTTCATTTATATCTTTTTTAAGTGTTTATTATTTGAATTAATGTAAGATATAATCCTAGTTTGACTAGCTGCTTAGCTTAAATGATTAGTTCACACTATATAATATTTTATTTTCTATTAGTGTGACACATTTATCTATGTATGCTCTTTACTTTTAATCTTTATCCTTGAAGCATGTATAGGAGCTTTTTTTTGGTGAATATGTTTTTGACTCTTCGTCTTTAATATTTTTTAATGGCCACTTCTTACCGATTTGTCTTTAACATGTCGTATTTACTTTGATCAGTATTTTGTGAGTATGTATGTTTAGCACAAGTCTCATATTTACTTGATAAGTATATACATATATTTTTATGTTAACCTTTTGCTTGCATAATATATTCACTATTGATTCTCAAATTTTATTGTGATTAACTTCTTACGAATCAACTAAATCTTTGTCTGACAAAGCATATTTATGCATGTTTTTGATCTTGTGATATTTTCTTATGCTTATTAAGGATACATAATTCATTTTCATTCATATATTGCTCATATATATTTTTGTATAAATATCTTTATGGGGATATATGAGTTAAGTTCAAGTTCTATATTATTTTAAAAAGTGTTTCAAACTTGTGTTTATCTCATACTTCAGCTATTGATTACTTTAAACAAATTTATGTTCTTATCTTTATTAGCTTCTTCCACAAAGCCTTTTTAAATGATGTTTTTCTTGGATTTTTTTGGTTGATATTTTGGATACATGATATCTTGATCTTGATAAACCATTCTTTGGATATTTACTTCTTTTATATTTAGAGATTCTGGATTTCGATATTGTTCGATGATACTGCATATATCCCTTTGAATCTAAGTTCTTAAGAGTAGAGATCATTTTAGAAACAAGCCGAAAGGGTCCATCTGTCATACAGGTGTAAATAGCCTGAAGCGACACGGTGTACTAGTCTTCAGACTACCGCTCGCTGGGAATCAGCCCCAACAGCTAACTCAAAGTGATCAATACTTTATAGACTTAAGATTTATTAAGGTCTACTTGCAACTATTGTCTAGTTCTGGATCCAAGGTACTGAACCCAGTCCCCTAGGTTCCAGAATACATCAGCGTATCTAGGTCCTACATTTTGATTTATAAATATTTTATATTTTATTGTTACCCAATGATTTTGTAGCACATATGGATTAATGTAATTCATACATCTTATACCGTATGCTACATTGTTCTATAATTTTTTAAGTCCATAGAATATAATTGTTTTCATATTGCACTAACTCTTCTTAAATCCTCGGTTATTAAAGAAGAGATTTGTTTTGGGTACAAGCCTATAAAGGGTCTGTCTGTCACCACGACTACGGTTGAAGCGAAACGGTACTTAAGTGTTCCCCGGTGAACATCCGTTAGCTGGGACATTACCTCTACAGCTAACCCAAGATTGATCAACGCTTTATAAACTAAAGATTTATTGAGATCTAGTTGCAATTGTTATCAGATGGATTTTGAATTTTAGCCTTGATGGAAAATATTATTTAATGATATTTTTTTACAAAAGTAACATATATTGATCTTCCATAGGTTAATATTTGTCATCATTTGATATATTTATTTTTCTGTCACTCTATTCTATATTTAAACTTGATTTGATATTGTGACTACTCATTGAATATTATGGTCTTGTGATTTCGTCTTTAACTTGTGTAATATTCAATGATTTTGAGCTTTATATTATTATCTTCTTATTCAAGTTACTTACTGTCTACAACAGTAACTCTTTGCATAGGAGAAGTCATGCAAATTGAATCTCTCTCTCAAAGTGTTTTTTTTGTTTTCTTTAACTTCACGGTTGTCAGGTGGACACCGTGCTAAGGCTTTAAAAGGGAAGAAATAAACTTTGATAAGAAGACCTAATATTTTTGAATGAGTTTCCTACTTTCGAAAATATGTCTTTGAATTTTATTTTAAAATTTTGTCAACATTATTATTTTTTGGATATAGCCATGTAAAGGTGGAGTAGTTAATTATTTCAAGTCAATTAGTCCCTTGACATGCCATATATCTAGAATACACTTTTCTTTGGACATTTATCTAGTTATGTTTATTTGTTCAAATGGATTTATTTATGATTTATGGATTCTTTTATTGAAATTATTTCCGTGATTCGAATCGCCAGTTTTCAGTCTAAGGACTAAATGGACGCATTCGAACATTTACTAAGACAGTTTTTCGTAATAAATTCCACTTTTTTGAAAAGCTTTTTTTATTTCTTTTTAATTTATTGAATCTGTCCGGTACTCAAATGTTATTATTAAAGACAGTTTTCAAAATCTTTTAGTCTTGAAATATTTCTTTTATATATATATTGGAGATATATTTTGTTTGTTCATCTTTATGCATTTATTCATTGGATATCTCTTTTATTTGCCTAAAATGATATTTGTTTTATGTTTGGGACTTTACATGCATTTGATCAAAGGAAAGAAAGATGCATATCTTGGATATTCTTTAGATCTTGTGATTATTTATTTTATCTATTTTATGCATATAAATTATTTTTGAACTATATATGCATATTTTAAGGGGGAGCAAATTAATCGTTTTAATTTTTTATGCCCTTAATATGTGGTATACCTAGTTCATCATGGACATATATTATTTTACTTAAAATATCTTGTTGAGTTGTTCATGATATTTAGATTTGTATTAGATGAGAGAATATATGATTATTATTATTATTTATTTTTAATTCTCTTATTCGAGTTTCTAACAGTTATCTTGTCAAATATATATTTGATTATTCCTTGAGTTTATAACCAAATATGTTTAATCATCCTTATTTGATTATTCCTTGAGTTTATATTAATTTTGGCATTTTTTATTGAGATTTTATCTCAAAGTTTATGATTATCTATATTTAGACTGACCATACTTTGCGGGGGAGCATTCAAGTCGACTGGATTTCTCCTTCTCAAGTATTTTGTCTTTATTACCTTCATAGATATTCATATATCATGCTAAGGTAATTGAATTCAAATGCATGAACTTTGGTATAGATTTTGCATAGATTCTAGTATACTTATTTTGATTTCTTTTCGATGATTATACTCTTTATTGATGTGATTCAGTAATTTGTATGGACAAATTATGAATCATATTTTTTTTGTGATCATTGTTAAAAGTCTCATTATATTTTTTTATATACTAGATCTACGAATTTCTATTCCTCATGATTTATTTATGACCAATGATTGATTCCTACTATATTGATATTTTTTTGGTCTATTTCAAAACACAATATGATGACCAAAATGTGTTTTGAATGTCATTTTTGAATTTCTAGTTGGTAAACTATGTATTGATTAATTTCAATATTTTTAAGTTCAACCAACTATGTTGTATTTTTGACAAGTTTTTCTACTATAGTTCTGCAATTTTATAAACTTGTCGTTACACTGTTC
This sequence comes from Iris pallida, assembly GCA_029216955.1. NCBI lineage: Eukaryota > Viridiplantae > Streptophyta > Magnoliopsida > Asparagales > Iridaceae > Iris > Iris pallida. Next base: position 81,942 of record JANAVB010007440.1, on the reverse strand, counting down.
TCCTAATCCTTGATCATGATTATTTTTGCTTTCCTCCTTTACTTATGCTTGAGATCATTTTAGCTCTAATTATGGGGGAGCTTATTTTTTATCATGTCAAAGGGAGAGAAATAAGTTTAAGTTAGCACACAATATTCTACTATTATGTGTTTATTAGTGATACATGCATCTATTGTATATATCTTAAACTTAGCCGATTTGCCATAATCAAAAAGGGGGAGATTGTTAGCCCAATGATTATATCATATTTTTGAATATGGCTAATCAATTAAGTTTACCATAACGACATCACTAATATTCATGTAATCACTATCACGTTGCTATTTAAACTTAGCATTGTCCTAAATGTTCTCTATATCAATATTGCTATGCTTGTATCATATTGGTTTGTTTGTCTAACATGTACTTGTAGACATGCAATAAGCATGATCAAGTTTTGTCAAACCAGGACATATGTAGTGGAGAATTATTGGCGAAGCCACCGAAAGGTATTCAGATTTCCAGATCTGTTTATCTTTCGACGACCGCCGTTAAGTGAAAAAGGCATCTTCAAGTCTGCTCAAATTTCAGAAGAAAGGCGTCACCAAATGGCTATTGATTTTCCTATTTTGATTAATGTATTTTCCATATTTATTGAGTCTAGGAATACGATGTAAACTGCATCGTACTGGCAAATAGGCTACCCAAGAAACGTTTTCAAAACATCCTTTTATTTTGAAAACAAGCCTACTTACAAAAGCCTAAACTACTTCCTAACTGTTTGACTTTTCAAAAAGCCCAAAAACTAATTTGTAAAAACCCTGACAGAACTCCGGACGAATTCTGCCTATGTTCGGCCAGAGTTCGGTTAGTGAACATTGCTTTTTGAACTTGGTCCTCCTACAGTTACGGATCTTACCGAGATTTTCTCATAGAGTTCTGTCCGAATTCTGTCCGAATTTTGTCAGAATTCTTCCTTTGGAAAAACTATAAATAGAGAAGGATTTCGATCATTTCAACACACCCAATTCACTAAGCCTACTACTTCTTCTAAAGTGTTCTGAGCTATTCATTTTCAAATTCCAAGCCAATTACAATCCTCTAGTCAATTTCCCAGTGCGGTACAGTTTAGAAGTTTCATAGTGATTGTAATCAGAGGCTTGATTGAAGAAAGGCTCTTCACAATTAAAGTTGGTCGAGTACTTCGGATCAAAGCTCACGTTGTAGAAGTTACAAGAACTTCGGATGAAAACTTGTGGTGATTTTCCATAGTGGATTCAACTGGAAGCTAGAGTTCTTCCGACTGGACTAGTCCTCACAAGAGGGAAACCAGTATACATCCTTGTGTTTGCGTTTCCTCTCTACTCTCTACTTTCATTTACATATATGTGATATATATATTATGTGATCTTGTTACTAACATTTTTAAATAGTTAATTTCTGCTGCCTACTCTATTCACTCCCCTCTAGAGTATTGCGCTTAACAACTCGTTCCTACAATCGGTCCTACACGTGCGACACACAAATCGCGCAGGCATACGGTGCACAAAATGCACAGCACGTGGGTCACGAGAGCACAATGCAGGCACGCGACGAACAAATCGTGCAGGCGTACGGCGAGCAAAATGCGTAGCACGCTGATGCACGGCGCACAGGCGAACGAATCGCGCAAGCACGCGGGGAAAGAATCGCACGGGCGTGCGGCACACGAAACGTGCAGCACGCATGGACAAAATTGCCCACGGCACGCGGGGCACGGATGCACGGCGCACGGTACTGTTCATCGTCCCAGCAGCACCGAAGATGTGCAGGAACCCATGAACACAAAAATACCATAACTTCTTCAAAATAAGTCAAACTCAAGCGGTTCAAAATCCAGAATTGTGTAGAATACAATTCCCCACAACGCGAAACCCTTAGATTTCAGAAATAATAAAGTTTAAGAGATCAAAACCAAGAAAACCAAGAAAACTACAAACTTAGATCTACAAAAATGTAAACATCAAAACCAAAAACTCTCTAAAGAGGCTTAGAATCAAGCAAGAAAGACAATAGAACAATAAAATTTGGGATCTGTCATGAAGGAAGTTGCACTTGCCTAGGGCTTGGTAGGTGGGAGGAGTAAATGAAGAAGAATAAAAATAAGTAAATAAAATCAATGGAGGTAAGAGAGAGGAGTTAGTTTTTATATCAACCCTCTCATCTCAACCCAATCCAAGCCAAGCCAAGTTGAACCAAGGTGAAGCAATCCAAAGGCAAGATTAATCCAAGATAATACATAAGCAAAATAAGTTAAAATACAGGTCACCTGACAAATGTCAGAAATTCGTACACGCATACTAAAAAATAACAAAAAATAGGAGTAACATATATCTCATGTCCAACAATTCTTGTAATTGCACGTTGAGTTCCTTTAATTTAGCAGGCGCCATCCTGTACGGGGCCCTTTAGATCGGACGACTATCTAGGAATGTATCGATAGTGAATTCAATCTCTCGGTCTAAAGGCATTCCGGGTATCTCATCGGGAAACACATCAGGAAATTCTACCACAACTTCAGTATTAGCTGACTCTGCACCATTCTTGCATGTGTCTCGAATAGAAGCAAGGTACCCTTCGCAGCCAGAATGTAACATTCGTCGGGCCGTAGTAGCCAAAATCACCATCGATGCCTTCGCCGACGAACCAGCCAAGTAAGAGAATTATGTTTCTCCAGGTAGACGAAACACAACTCGCTTCTTCGCACAGTCGATCGTCGCAAAACATGCACTTAACCAATCCATCCCCAGATTGATATTATATTCTTTGATATCAAGCACGGTTATTTCTAATAATAGCTTCCTGTATCTGATACATAATTAACCATCCCTACATATCATGTTAGTAGGCATCTCCACTCCCGATGGAGTACTAATACTAAGATATACATTCAACATTGACATTTTTATTCTATGTTCTTTAGCATAATCTTCATATATGAAACTATGCGTGGCACCATAATCGAAACATAAGCAATTCATATTGTTCTAACATAAGCAATTAATATTATTCACCAATTTGGTGAATCTTACCCACGGTCGATAGCCATCCCAGTATATTTATGAGTACCACTTACACTTGCCTGCATAAGACATTGTTAGCTATGCCACCTATCTATATGAAGGTCACTGACTACATACCATCTCAGATATCGTGGTCAGACGGCTCCCCTTTACCGGTGGGTAGCTAGCCCGATCGAAAGGTTTTCGAAAGACCGTGCTACTACTTCAGCACTGTGCTACTACTTCAGTACTATTGTTTCTCCTAGGCCGAATCGGTTCCGTGGCCTTAGAGTACCGTTCGAGGAACTATACCTTGTATACAAGTTGTCTATGATCATGCATGTGAATGCAACTTAACTAAATAAGAAACATACATGCACAATAACAGATTTCAAGTACATAAGCCACAGTTCTCATTCACCTTGCCATCTTACCATCTTACTATCTTTCTTTCAGCCGTAGGCTCGCATACTCATTTATCCAACCAAGGGAGTATTCATTTGTGTTACCATTCTTTCGAACCGAAGTCCGATATACTTACCGCCCAGTGTTTGGGTCTTTGCATCACCTGTTCAAAAGTTTATTTCGCTGCATACAAGGCAACATTTGATTTTCATCATAAGCCTAGCCATATAATCTATCTTTCATTATCTTTCTGAGTTATTATAAGGCATCTTTTATTAAGCATCAAACGCAATAAAAAGTCTGCCTTTGTTATGCGCGAAGATTATGGATCGTCGAAGGATCAATACTTGTTGGTGAATTGCCAAAAGAAAGAGGTCTTCCACACAATGTCAAGCTCGGTTTACTGTATTAGTACCTGCATTGGCACCAACGTCTGGTCAGCATACTTTCTTCTTTTTCTCTCAGTGATTCGATATGAATGCGCAGACAGTGAAAGTAAATCCATGAAAACATTCATAAAAAATAATCACAAAAATGCACACAAAAGCCAACAACAAAAGTGACATCAAAAACCAGCAGACTACGATCTCGAGGCAAGCGACTCTTATATAGAATTTGTCCCCCAAGATGTGCGCCACTACATCTTGGGCATCATTTCAAAAGAGTCCAAACCATAACAAGAAAAGGATCTCAATTCATTATCCCACGATCCTGGTAAAAAATTTCCAAGTAAAGTTTCCCCAATCTCATCTGACTCGGCCATTCAGCCGCTACCCCAATCCGTGCTCCGCAACAGGATCAGGGCACTACAACACGGATTGGTATTTCTGGATCCTGTCATGAGATGTTATTCCCGTATATCTGGTATACCTTGTACAAGCCTTGTTTTTCTTCTTGTGCATTATATAGACACAGATTCCTGGAAGGATTAGCTACCTTCTCAGAGTATCCCGTGTCATAACATACCATGGTTGGATCCACTGGAACAATCAGGGACGGGGAGTATAAGTTTAGATATGTGGTCAATACCCTCCTTGTGCATGTCTTGTTTCTTGTGAGTGTTAATCATACAGCACGCGTATGATTAACCAGGCCATAAAATCTTGTTCAAGTTTTCAAGTCGGCCATATATCGAAGCTAGTACTCACTCACATTGATAGTATAGATTTCTTGACTTTTGTACATGACATAACCTGTTTTACCTGCTCTTACTCTTGTTTACAGCTTTACCCATGCCTTTCATGTATACTTTACTCATTCTTGTATTATCTCTCTATTTACTGCTACATAGTCTCTATTATTTATTGGAACTGTTGTTAGAAATATACTTCGCTCCAATCCTGACTGGATATATTTTTTAGACGACGAAGACGAGTGCACTACCTATTATGGTCCGCGGGACGTAGTAGGCATAGATCATGAGATTTTGGCAAAGGAGGGCCTAGTCCCAGCTGAGAAGATAGTAGTGGTGACCAAGTAGACTAGGCTTTATGTTGGATATTGTATCACTAGTTGACTGAGCATGTTTATTATTTCAGACTTATATTGCTATATTTGACTCTAGACTACAGATATGTATTGTTATACTCTGCACTTCTACATATTTATCTTATGTTAGTATCTTTTATCAGGCCATTCATTCTTCTTTGTAGATTTGTGATTGAGTATCACTACCAAAATAAGCCATATTTAGCGACGCCAAAGGATGTCGCTAAACAACAACAAAAAAAGCGCTAATTCTAATTTGCGACGAAATTAGGGACAAAAAGATCATGTCGCGTAAAATGTGGTTGATAACAAGAACTTCGTCGCTATAGCGACTTATTTTTGCAACTCCATACGTTGCTACATTTTTCTTTGGCTAGCGACGTTTGCCAACATCACGTTGCTAATTAGCGACGTTGCTTTTTGTTGTTGATTGTCGCTGACAGTACAACGTGTAGCGACGTACTCAGCGACGTTTAGTGATGTTTACTCTGCCAAATTTGGTTTGCCACATCAGTTTCTTTTGCGACGTATTGCGACATTCAGCAACGCTTTTCGACACAGGCTAGCGATGTACTGATACGTACATAGCGATGTTTTTAGCGATGTTCAGATACATATATGTTGACATGTCCGATATAGGTTAGCGACGTATAGGTTTCAGGTTAGCGACATTATGATACATGGTAGCGACGTAACCTGGCGTCGCTAAATTCTGAAAGAAAATAAAAAAACAGGATTCTTATTGCTTTTACTTTATAGCATTGTACCTGCATTTTAAATGACAGTTTACAAAAAATAGACCCGGAACAATCCTCGGTAGAATTCCCTGGGTTCGTCGACCCCTTCAGTGGAACATTCAACACCGGTAAACCAATATAGAGACAAATAATACAAATGCACTACCAATAATCAAATAAATAGAATCCAATGATCAGAAAATAGTCAGGTGGATACAAATCTACTACCAAACGGATATAAAAAGAGTTTGTCTGATAATGTTCAACATAACACAAACTGTCACTAAATGTATATAATAAATACATAAAGACCCAACAATGGGTCAGCAACACGATAAATGAAAATAAGTCCAATAAAGGACTACGTCTGGTCGGAAGGAGGAGGAGACAGTCTCCGCATCTGGGACAACATGAACCTATACTGCTTCGGAGTCAGCATCACCGGTGACGACTCATTAGTAGAAGGAAGAGGAGGCAGTGGAACCGATACAGTCAGTGTGGATGACGACGCACGACCAGGAAGTATCTGCTCCATGGCTAGCAGTCAAGAGATGGTCGAATCCATAACAGCCGCCAGCCTCGAAACCTGATCGCCTATGGCCACCTGCAACCCCAACAATGCCTGAACGGTAAGATCTGCCCTCTCCTGTACCGCCTGAACGGTACGATCCGTCCTCTTGCCAGTCTCCCTAATGGTGCGCCCGAGCATATCAAATCGTGCGGTTAGCGCTGCATCGTCCATCTACGGCTGAGACTAGGGCTACTACGCAATAGCTCGTCATGCAGCTCAGTAAGCTTGCGACGGAGTTCCTCCACTCGGACTGACTCCTGTGAGAGCTGTGGGGAATGCCCACTTGCAGAAGGGGCCCTGGATGACTGCGTTGCCACAAAGGCGTCGTAGGATCCCGTACCGTAGTACATACCCCTCTGAAGACCACCAACGGCGGTCATCCAGAGCTCGTCCAACGTCCGAGCCGGTTGGGGCTGCGAGGAAGTACCAGTCCCTCCCTCCGCAGATGCACTAGTAATCTCACGCTCTAGCTTAAGATACTCATCCTAGAAAAGTGCGCATCTCGATAAGCATAATATTCACTACCAACCTAGTTGTTCCACGTCTATGGATATATTGCATATTTCTTAAGTTATACTAAATTTAGTGATACGTAAAGTAATACTTACGTAGCTCTATGTGGCCCGATCATCGATGAGCTTTCTGTCCATCCGATGGATGGCCAGGAAGTGCACATCCTCACCCCTCTTTATCTGTTATAATAATTTGTTTGTCATTGAAATTAAACATTTTATTCCTACTTTTATTAAAATAATATATTACAGTAAAATACGTATCAGGCGACGAAAATGTTTCGTCATGGGAATCGAGCCACCATACCACTTCCCTACCATCGTCCTAGCCGCATTCGCCTTCTCCAACCATTCCTTGTACCTAGGAGCATCGAATCTTGCCTTCATCACAGTCCACTGGTCGGGCGTGATCCAACCTTGGATCGATTTTTCGGAGCGGTCTCGAGCCTTCTGGTCGTCGATCGCATCCTGGATCAACTTGGCTGCAACGGCAGGAAATTGCTTCTCGATCATCTCAACCCGGTGTGGTGGATAAAAATATATTTTTTACAAGAATAAAATTAGTTAGTTATATAATATACATATATAAAAGATGATTTATACTAAAAGCAATATACTTTAGTTACCTTAAAGTGGGTAAACCAGAATGCCTTCCTCTCGTCCGAGGCATCCGAGTAGTTGATCCGAGAGCCCCTGTAGTTGGACCTCAGAAATAGCCCCAATGCCCTCTGAACTGACGGGGGACGATATCTACACAACGATAATTAAATTCATGAATATATAGATATAAGTATGAATAAATGTTAACTGATTAACTTACTTTCTAGTCCTATCGGACCAAATCTCCATCCTCGTCTCGTTCGGAGGGGTGCATAGGGGATCGCTCGGATCATATAGAGTCGGCGTAGGTACGACCTCTCCAACCCGCTCCTCCGTCTCCATAGTACCGTCTGCAACAGGAATGCTAGACGGGCTAGGATCAGGCCTGGAACTGTCCGTCCCAGGAGTACTTCCACGTACCGCCGATCCACTCGGAGATCTGAGTGGTTGGTACACACTACAGGAAAAATATGTTTTTACGGTACGTAATGTGTGTCGTAAAACACTTTAGACGGCGCACATGCTAACGCCATATTAGCCCATACCATAAAAAGATGGTAGTTTAGACGACTTAATTTGCATGTCGTCTAAACTCAATTTGTGCATCGTCTATACTCATTCACGACATTTGTTATGTGCCGTGAAAAGGTAATTGTGGCGTGTATTAGTGCACCGTTAGTACACATTCACGACATACATATACACGTCGTTAATGCACAATGACGATATTCAAATGCACGACATGAATAATATTTTACGACATTCTTTTGCATGTCTTCATTAATCAATTATGACATCCATTGTATGTCATGAAAAGTATCATATACACATCAATTAGGACATTATGCACATCTTAATTTCTTTTCAATTGAAATTTTTTTTTGCTTTTTGTATAATCAATTTTACCTTTTGGCGTTCAACCACAAAATATATAATATACACAACAATTATATAAATAGTAACTTTCATTAAAACAATAATGTCAAATCTATTATACATGACACACCACTCAACCGATAGCAGAGTATCAGGATACATACACATTAGTCTAGTCTTTTCTAGTGCATGAACTTTTGGATGGTTATTCCTTAACAATACATAGAAGGTGTATCTGAACTCTGAAAGGAATGTACAAAGTTTACAAAGGTTGGCCTCGGGTGCATCTTCTTCCCCTTGGTATAAGAGAAATCATATCTTATGAGAATCAAATTGTATAAGAGAGACGGAAGGCATCGCAACTATCCATTCATTCACGGATCCGAGATGCAGAGGACAAGCTCTGTGGGCACATATATTCTGGACGCAGCCCAGCTTCCCATCCTTCCAGCGGAATATCACCCAAGGTTCTTCAAAACAATCAACATGAATATGGAAGCAGGTTAGAGACGAGTTTCAGGGTATCATGACACAGAAATTATATATATTCTGAATTTCTTGTTCATAATTTTATCTTAATTGGAAAATAGTGAGAACTTCCCGAACTGATAAAAAATGTTATCATTTTTTGGGAAGTTCTCACAATGACAACATGATAAAGAAGGATACCTCCCTGAATTACTTATGTGCCGAGGGAAACCAAAATACACATTTAACTTCAACACAAACTCAATACAACATCAAATGCACTAATAAATTGGCACATAAAAGAGTGCAATGGCAAATGTGTGTAATATAAGAGCAGCGTACTAACTCATATCGCAAGAAAACTGATTAAAATAGAAAAATAAAGCATCAAAGTATCAACCTGGCAGAGTCTTTCAGTTAATTCTAATTCCCGCACCAGTCCCTATGCTTACTATATACATAGTGCTACACTCGATCCCCACTATCCAATGGAAACAACCAAAATGTGTCAACAATATAACAATTTTCCCCCAATCTCATTCATTTCTAATTCTATAAATGCTACCTTTCATTTCACAGGCAATGATCAAAAGCTTGGAAGCATGAACATACAAAAGCGGTGTCCCGTCCATGTCAACTTACGTACATAGACACTCCGAAATACACTAGTGACACACCAAACAATGTCGCCGTGTACATATCTTCTTGTGTCGGATTCGTGTTCGTGCAACACAAATCAAAATAAAATTATCTAAATCGAAGCTAAAACCTTTTAGAGAAACAAAAAGGGTGCAAGAACTTACTTGCCCGTCGTACCATCCCGTCTCCTCGTCTGCAAACATATCAACAAGCAGGTTAGAGACGAGTTTCAGAGTATCATGACACAGAAATGATATATTCTGAATTCCTTGTTCATAATTTTATCTTAATTAGAAAATAGTGAGAACTTCCCAAAAAAATCGCTAGTGTTGGAAAAATCCGATTTTTATGGTCATAGTACAATGATTTCTCCGTTTCTTTAGCAAAATGATGTCCATATTTGTACTGTAAATGCACCGTGTATCCATGTCTATATCATTCAAACATAGTTGACTACTAGCTAGTTTACTGAAAAACTATTGTGCATGTTTTCTCAACCTGGTTCAAGGTTGTGAAGCCATCTACTACTACCAGAACTTTGATATGATGATGGAGAATGGTGGAGAATGGTAAATGATGGAGAATGATCAGAAAATACCAAAATTAATGATACAATTTCAGATTCCCTGTTCACAAGCCATCTACTACTAACAGAACTTGCACACTTCTCAATGATGCAAGCTACTGAACAAGAGTGGGGTAAGTGGACAAATTTCTTTGAATTACAAAAATAGAAAGGAAATTATTACATTCTCAAAGACATAATATGCTAAAAATGAATATAGCACATTGTACCATTTTGATGTAAAATAGGATTGGCACTGCAGTAATCACCTAGACAACAAAGACAAACATTAAATATGAAGGGACTGAAGCCTAGTCTTGTAAATGTGACTTTAGCGTTCAAAAACCTGGAAAAAAAGGAAAAGCCTAGTCTTATAAATGTGAAACCCAAAACCATACCTTAGTCCAAAGTTTGGTCATGGCAACTTTAGCGTTCAAATCTGGCAAAACCACTCATAGTAAATTTAGCATTCAAATATATTAAGGGACAAAGTTTTAGAATAAGTATGAAAATGTCAAGGGCTTGAATAATAGCCAACTTCATGATCATAGATGTATTTTATTAGGTTGAAAGATGACAATAGACAACATTAGGCAACTTACATCCTGTAAAAAAAAATACAGATAGCTTAGGCAACATTCTCTATTAGGGTTATAATTATATTAATGACAGTAATTATACTAGCAATATTGATACTAAAAAATCCATCAAGTGTAGGAAATACATACTGGTTAGAGTAACATATTTTTGCTAGGGATTTCAATTATTATACACTAACAAATTAACACTTCCAATTATCAAGAATTGTCACAAAGTAGCAATGACATCAACAAAATTATCAAAATATCACATTCTCATTTCACATCCTAAAATAACAATGATACTAAGAAAAATGAAGGATGTTAATTGAAAGAACTATCCTTTCCTAGATCATTGAAGAGACTAATCTTTCAAAGCATGTAGTATTTCTCCTATTTTTAAGGAAAATGAATAACACATGAAAATCTCATACAATGGTGGTTATACTATATGAGATTTACACATGATATCTAAAATCCACACAAGATAAATTCTTATGTACTTCTCGATATTATCTCAGAGCTGCAAAATCAGTCACATCTAAACAATTGTAGCAACAAAGACAAGAAAAAATTTATCAACTCATAATGTTTTGCCCCAATTCTAGATCCAGAAGTTTCAGATTTAAGATATATGAAGAAAAACTAACTAAAACAGTAAAATTTCAGTTGACTTCGCCCTCAAGTTTAGAAAAACAAAATACTTCAAGGGCATCATAGGAGTGTACCTTGATAAGCTCTTCCCGTATTTCAAGGAACTCCAGTTTCCTCCTCCTCTCTGATACAGTATATTCAGATGGCAATACTGTACCAACAGTATCAACAACCTCATTAGATAGAGATGACAGTGTAGCTACGACAGCCTCTTCAGGTCTCAACTTCCCGGATACAGTGAATTGTCTGGAACACAAATTAAATTATAGAGATAGCAAATAAGTAATTATGAGAATTCATCAAAGAATCAAAAATTCAGTTACCTGGAAAGTATAAGGAGAGAAGTCGGTACAGAGGGATTGGGAGACAAATCCAACCATTCTCGCAGCTGGATAAGAACATGCAGTAGCATGAGCATCCAATTAGTAAATTTCACACAAAGTTTTAGAAATAACAAACTCCAGTTATTTAACCTATATCATGTCCAAAACAAAAGGAGTTGTATCTTTAATATATAATTTGTCTACTGATAATACCTTTAGATTAGATGATCTATATTTTATGCATATAGTACCACATATAATAGAAGCCTTGCACATTTATAAATTGAAATATGAGTGTGTTGGTTATATTTTTGTAAAGGAATCCATAGAAATGATATATGTATTTTTGACATAAATACAAGGTATTATCAGAATACAGTTTAAACCATAAAGGGGCAGACTGACATCGCATGTGCAAAGGTGGTAAATTGTTTGAATTGCTTCTTTATTATTTATTGTCTCGTCTATTATGAAAAATGAGTGTGTTGGTTATATTTACATATGGTAGCATAAACGTATAAATGTACATGAATATAGGGCTTCAGATATTTCAAGTGTCATGATTGTTAAGGTGTAAGAATGAGCTGGAATGGGAAAAACCAAATACATTTGAGTGGATAATTAAGTTTTAAGTGTAAAAACTAAAAATACCGATTACATGTTGGTGTGCCTCTTCTTTCGAAAGTAATCCAAGGTGGCCCCTGTCGCGGCATGCTTGTCGAAGTTCCTATTCTAAAAGTGACTTTATACCCTCTGCTTGGATCATTTTATCATCGTATATTGTTCTGCATGAACCATGTATATAAGAGTCCCTTCAAATAATTATCAAGCTATTATGTGATATGCTTCATGATTATTAAAAATTGAGGGAAAAAATAATAACGTAAAATTGAAGCAATAGTTTTCTCATAAACACAAATATAATACCATAAATCATCACCAAATATATCAGAATCCCACCATTTATTAAGAAAATGAAAGAGAAAAATGAAATCATATAGCAGAAGACATCAGAGACAGCAAGTCAGCAGCCCAAAAGTAAACAAAAAAAATAATAAGATCCAAACACAGGAATGAAAAAGGCTAGACAACTTCTACAAAATGTTGGTTCAAAATGGATGGAATAATAAAAGTGGCAAACTAGTAAGAATGCATTTTATTTCCAGCCAAATCTTATTAAGATAAATCATAAGGTACAACAATGGATACATGAAGCAGAGACTACAAGTTAAACACCAATAAAAGTACTAAAATATCAAATTTAATGTAATAGGTAAAGTGTATGCAAAACTTTCCTGATAGGAATCAGTACATAAAAATATAACAAATATATGAAGAAGACTGATGAATCTACAACTTTTTTGACATGCAGTAATACATATAAAATCATCCAAAACTTTTCTAACCATCATAACATCTAACTGCTAACATGAAACAGGACATAAAAAATGAAAGCCAAGGATATCATTGGTGTTTATGAACCTGTCAGAGTAGTATAAATATACAACGTAGGGATTTCAACAAGGTACGTATCATAATTTAGTTTCTCGTAAAGAATAATCTAGTATTTAGTTGAGTAATCTTGCCTTCTTTCCTCTCTTCCTCTTTGCCTTTCCTCTCATCCAATCTATTTGTTTTTTATATTAACAAATTTCCTCTCTGAAAATATGCATATCCCATATCCATATCCACGTCCGTCTTTTGCAACGTAGCTAACAATTATAGCTTAAGTCATCTAGAATGTGATTAATTTATATTACAACCAAAAAAATTATGATTCACATCACAAAAAGGCAACCGATAAAATATTAGATGATGGGACATGCATATGTGAATCAACTATACATGCCATAATATATAATTATAGCATAAAAATATAAATGTAGTATAAATAGACCAAACTAAATGTTCTAATTTTTTAAGTCTCCCGTAGGCTACAGAAACTTTACTAGATTGACGACACCTGATCCAATGACTATATATACCCTTGAGGACAAATTGGACTTCAGTTTGAAGACCAAATCAACCATTCATGGCTGAACTTTAACTTCAACTAGTTTGAAACTTTTTCTTCTCTATTTTGAGTCATTTGATATACTATTTAGCATGAATCATGCTAAAAGGTGGATTCTTTCTGTTACTCCCAGTTTCCCCCAAAAAGACTTTATAAAACCCTAATAATGTTATACCTTCTTCTTCCTCCTCCTCGTCCTGATCGTCGTCCCTCTGGACTCCGCTGTCGGCTTCCTTGTTGGCACCTCATCCTTCCTCTTCCTCCTCGAATTCCTCTGCAAAATTTGTAGAAATGATGCAAAAACACCCAAAATTAAAGCAAATAAGATTTTTAAAAGCCAAATAATTACTCACCTTCGTTGTCAGAGACCACGGCTCTCCCACCCATATCACGAAAAGAAGAACGAATGCAAGAACCCTAACCCCAATCCTAAATTAATGGATGGACACAAACCCTAGATTCGACCACGATAAACGAAGGTATGAAAAAGGAAACCCTAGCCTCGAATTAAGGTTTTTAGGAGTCGAAGGAGAAGATGGAGAAATCCTGACTTTCGATCTCGAAGAGGTGAGCAATTGAAAAGACGGACGATAAGAAACAACAGCCCAGAGTTTCTCGGCGACCACCTCTGCACCTTCTTCCCCCCTCCCCCCAGGACTCCACGCATAGGCTCTTGGCCCTCCTCGACACGTCCGCCTCCTTTAGCAGATTGAACTCTAGCCCCTTCTCCTTTAACTCCTGGACGAACTGTAGGAGGAGGAGGGAGTCCTCTCCCTACGGAAGAGCTTCTCGCGATGGGCCTCGCCATGGACTTGAAGTGGACGGACCAGATAAGGGCTAGGGAAAGAGAGGCAGAGGTGAGGTAGGGGATCCAGGAGCAGCGGTTGGAGGTAGAAAGGAGAAGATGGGGAGGAGAAGGTGGGAAGGAGGAGGAGGGGGTAGAGGAGAGAGAGAGAGAAAGAGAGAGAGAGAGAGAAAGAGAGGAAGAAGAAGAAGAGGCCTGAGATGAGCGTGTGGGGAAGAGGGGTTGAAAAGCTTTAGGTTATCGTGCGGGTCCAGCAAAAAAATTGGCGCCTATTTTTTTCCATATTTTACGGGATACATAGTGCATCATTTCTACTAACAATAAACTATGGCATTCAGTCCACGTCGTAAATGAAAAAAATTCATCTAACGTGTTATATTTTGATCTTGTTTTACGGCGTTCACTATAATGCACGTCGTGAATCAATTATTTATGACACACAATTTATGTATGCCTTAATTTCGATGTCGTAAAAAGTTAATTTTCTTTAGTGACACTGGAGTACTAGAAGAGAGGGTCCGGAACCATCATCCAGAGTACCACTCTGTCCACCGGTGGAACCTCTATCGCCATGGGCTCCTCTACCGATAGAACCTCTACCAGTATGGGATCTACTGAGGTACAATCCTCTTTATCCTACCATACCTGATAAAAAATAGATATCTACAAGAAACATCAATGTCTAGAAAACCATACATTTAGCATATCACTGTTTATAAAAAATAGACCCGGAGCAACCCTCCATTGAATTTGTAGATAATAACCATACATTTAACATATCACATAAACATCCATGTCTACGTAATAGCATCAAGAAACATCAATGTCTAGAAAACATCCAGAAACATACAAAAACATCTAGAAACATACAAAAACATCCAGAAACATCCAAGTCTACATAAGTCATATCATATAAGTCTACCAGAAAGATCTAGAAACATCCAAGTCTAAATAAGACTACCCGAAACAAATCCGATCAAAAGTCATATCATATATATCTACTCTCTACGCTGGGACAGATATAACTCCCTCAGCCACCGCGCATAAGTAGGATCCACGCCAGCAAGATCAATATCTAGAGAAGATGGATTACTGGAACTCCCGGTGCAACTGTCTTCTGGTGCCGGTTCTTCTTTCACAGCGATCTCGGCTTTAGGAATTACTTCTTCCTTAATAGTAGGAGGAACCATTTCTTCCTTAAGCTTGATATTTGCAGCAGATCCCATAACCTCCTCAGCAGCAGGAGGTGCCACAACCTCCTCAGCAACAGAAGGAAGCACTTCCTCCTCAGTAGCAGGAGGTACCACTACCTCCTCAGCAGCCATCTGTGCCTCTCTCAAGCGACATGTTCGGGTCATGGGTGTCATCTGCTAAGATTGATGGAAACATAGAAATTAATTAAGGGTTAAACAAAATGACAGTTCATTTCATAAGTCTAAATAATTGTTGGTTGGAAATTAATTAGTGGTTAAAACTATTTTACATTTTATTTTATTTTCAATCATCTTCTGAAAATTCATCTTCTTCGTTCTTCGCATCCTCATCTTCCTCTTCCTCCTCATCTTCGCTTTCATCTATTTGTTTTCCTCTTCGGATACTTCTACCTCTTCTACATGATTAGACGTGTAATGTGGAACTTTCATTGTGTCCACGTTAACTGTATTTGTTATGATGGGTAGCTCATCCTTCTGATAAGCTATTTCGTTAACATTATAGGTATTTCTGGCTTTAGTCTTGCATACTGCCCACTAGTCCAACCTAGTTGTTCCCAGTCTAGGATAAGTAGTAAAGTAAACAAGTTGAGCCTGACTTGCTAAGACAAATGGTTCGTATCCTTGGTATCGACGTCGTTAGTTAATATCCACAAGATTATGCTTATCAATTTTCCAACCTTGATCTTGGATAGGTTCGAACCAATCACACTTGAACAACACGATCTTGGCCGGCTCTATGCCGTAGTTATATGTCAACTCCACAATCTTCCGTAAGACGCCATAAAAATCATTGCCCGTATCGATATCTTTGTAGTTTGTAGATCGGATACACAAACGACTATTTTTGGTCGAATCAAGATCCGGAAAGTTCTCTCTGATCGGAGCATTTGTTAACTTGAACCTAAACTCATTCACACAATAGCTTGGCCAGATTTTGACGAAATAAATTGGCCCCTTGGCTAGAGTTCTAATAGACTCATTCTCTAGTGTTGCGTCCGGACGATCGACCTAAATACCACAAGGTAAGAAATTAAATTTAACGTTCCGTTAATTACTGTGTAAAGAGCATATACAAAAACTAATTATTGTTCTTACATATGTACTCAACAATGAAGGAAAATGATGTCTCATTTCCTGTTTTAGTTCTTCATTCGTAATGTACTGTCTACTCGACCTCACCTCATCATTAAATATGCTGAAAATAATAACACATCGGCTAATTAGTATAATAGTAATATTAGGTACTACATAGTAATATTAGATACTATTACATGCATAGATGACGTAAATGTGGACGTATTAGTTACTTATCCCTCGACCTTCTCCACTTCATCCTCGTCGCAGTTGAGTAATATATATAACTGAGTAGCCCTTAGTTCCTCGTCATTCAGATATATTTTCTTCATTTTCCCCGAAGGCTTTCCGAAAGCATTAAAGACTTTCAATATTACATCATTAGATTCAAGATATCCATCATCGTTTCTTGGAGCTCTTGTTCTATTAGTAGCAACATGTAGCTTGAAATACATCGAGCAGAAGTTTGTAATCTCCTCGAGAACATCGGCTTCACAAATAGAACCCTCGACCCGAGCCATGTTTTTCACCTTTCTCTTTAGGTGGTTCAAATGTCGCTCAAACGGGTACATCCACTGATAACCGATGGGCCCACCAACATGTGTCTCATAGGAAAGATGAATTGGTAAATACTCTAAGGAGTCGAAGAACCCAGGAGGGAACACCCTCTCAAGCTTACACAGTGTGTCACGATCTACACCTGGTGAAGGGGCATGAGATCGTGGGTACGTCCAGCCTATGCCGCAGTGTCTACGGTAGAATGCTGTCTTGGGTCTCAATCACAAACTAAACACAATATAATATACTCTCCAAACAGAGGACAATCTCAGAAGGATTCAACTCAATCACAAAATATCTAGGAGAGATAATTAGCATGAAATGGAATAGATAGAAGGATCATAATGTTTAATACAACATCAGATTTGAAAAAGTTTAAGCATTAACATCACCACACCCATAGAGTATGAAATAAATATAACTCATAAAATAACTGAAAATATCAACTAGACAATAACCTAACAATCTACTCCAAGCTCTACTGGTGTCTCCTCTAGGCTAGCTGAAATCCTCCAAGTTATCTGTAAAAAATTTAACGTTATCCTGTCAGGACGGGAACGAGCACATATCTCTGAAAGCAGTTCCAAAACATGGTAGAAAATATAGAGCTAACAGTAGAATAAAATACATGACGTGCTATAAAGAAATACAGGAATACAGGAGATATGGATAAGTAAACTGAGATCATGAAATATAATAAAGAATCTATGAAGTGTAATAAATATAAGTATTTCAGAGCACAAGGTGATCATGTGATTGGTTTAGGTTTGTACACGAGTATACTAAGGGGTCTCCATTATATGTGAGGGTATAATAGACATGTATACGAGTATGCTAAGGGATTTAATCACATGACCACTTCTACTCCCCCGCTCCGATCAATACACAAGGATCCGACCAAGTTCTGTTACGTACACAATAGTTGGTTTTGCACAAGAAGTACATGTGAGCACACGAGAGTACATGAAAGCACACGATTTGTACACGAATAATACGAATATAAGGAGTACACGATGCACATAGTAAAGTACATAAACATGAACTAGCCGATGTATCCGCTAAGGGGATAACATCTCATGACAAGATCCATAGAGTACTGGTCCATGATAACAATGTGTCAGCATCAAGTAAAGTAGTCTAAAGTAGGCAATATAGATACTATCATGAATGAAAACTAACAGAGAATGTACTCGCCTGATACCCTGAGCAACTAAAGTGTACAGATGTCCAACTGGAGTAACAGAGTCCTATTTAGATAATACAGGGTATAATGAGTTCAATATTGAATATTTGAATTAAACAATAAATTCTACATGCTTTAGGCCTCTCTAGGTCAAAAGTCAACCCTTGGTCAACTATCTAGTCAAACTAACCCATTAGTCAACATTTGGTCAAACTAGAACTATTTGGTCCACATTGGTCTTAGTTAGTCTAGTCTAGGGTTTGGGCTAAAAGGCTATGCAACAAGGTTCAAACAAAATCCTATATTAACTAGCTTATAATTCTAACTCATAATTCGTAAGCATCATAGCCAAAATCTATATGAACTAATCAAAATCCCTAACCATAAACCATAACATATGCATAAGGCATAACACAAATACATACACTTAATGTATCTATACTATCACTTTCTACCTAACCTTCATGTACCCATATAATCTTAATTCTACATTACAACACTACTACTCAACCCTCAACTCATAGCCGACATCATATACATCTAAGGTATAACATATATAGCTATATAGGGCATTACACATAACATAGGTATAATGTAATACACTATGGCCTCTACTCTAACTCACTCTAATCCAACTATATACCAATTCTCAGATACCACACATAACCTACATCATATACATATCATATATCACATAACACCCTAACCCATAATACATACCCCCAAATTGAACAAGGTATCAACCAAACCAAACCTAAACTCTAACATAACAATATATATGTAACCACTCCTATATACATCACAGATAAGGGACTAACCTCAACTAGATTAGTGAAGGGACAACTAAGGATATGCAGGACACTTGCAAGGTCAGAGCAGATCCTTACATGATGTAGGATGTTCAAAATGCAGTGACCAAATTAAGGTAGGACTGTATGTTGCTATATAATATATAATCTATAAATTAGCATGGACTGAACCTATAGATATATGAGTAGCCTAAAGATTATGAGGACTGCTCAATAAAAGGGTTTGATACTCCAATTAAAACAAGAGGACTGAACTAAGTTATTTGGAACTAAACCAAGGTATGAAAATAATGCAAGGACTGAACTAACAAAGAGATGAATCTAAACCTTAAAATTAATATATGAAAAAAAAGGGACTGAAGCAGAGCTTAACCAACCTGGGCAAGCCAAACCAAGCCAAGGCAAGGTAACGACTGCCTAAACAAATCAGTCACCTGGGCATCCCGGTAACAGGGAGCCCTGCCTAAGCCATGTCCTGCTGCCAACTTATATATATATCCATAAATATAATACACATCTCACATACATGTATACATTGTCACAGGAAAATTTCCATCTAGAGGATATCACTAATGACACTATCTATTTGATACCTAGGATATTCAAATGGGATGCTCTCTGAGTTATCCAACTAAACACTAATCTCTACTGATGCTAACATGAACTAACACAATCCTAATTACACTAACATATCAAATACTAACATATACTCATGGTTATCAAACTGTGTCAAGGTAATAGGGACTAACACTAGGTATATATTGAACTATTTTAGAGGATATGGGAAGGGGCCAACACATTAACAGACAAAGCTAGAGTTCTGACACCAAGTATCTAACACACACTCCCAAATTACTCATGCAACCAACTCCTTGAGTGTCACATGGACACTCTCTCAACTGGACACCAACTAAACCTTATTTCTCTGGTTCATTTGACACACATTTAAGACACACCCAGATATCCAAACTTACACACACAACACTCTAACACTCTCACACACTTACGACAAATATCTAAAGGTAATACAGGCAAGGCTGATAGTGTATATACATATGAATTGACACATTGGATAGGGATTCCACTTAAAATGTGACTGGACCTAATGTAACTACAGTTGGTAATGTCTGATGCATATGGGGACTGAACCTAATCCAAAAGAGGCGGTAATTGAACCAACACAAGGTAGGACAGATGATCAATATGCAGGACAATTTGAGAATGATGAGTTGAGCATATGTGGTGCAGGTATCTCAGTGGTAGGGTAATGAATATAATTTGGGGTTGCAGACATATGTAATGAACTATAGGTGGTTGTAGGACATCTCTAACATGCAGTGGCTAAAGTTTGACAGAACAGGGTGAAGTATATGGGTGATGTAATGTTAAGGGTCTAAATAATTATTGATAGGATCTCAAGTCCAACAATGGGTAAGTGCAGTTTGGCTCGACTGAACCAATACCCAGGTTCAGAGCATGGTATTGCATTAATCTCATGTAAAGAGTGAAAAGAAAAACCTGTACATACAAGCATTATAAGGTAGCAGGCAAGATATGCTCTAGACTGAACACACCAATGGATGGATATATTCATTAAAGCAGGACAGGACATTTGTGTGGTCGATCGATCATGATAATGTGGGAACATATTGGTAAACAATTAGATGACTGGTTCAAAGCAGTATAGAAGACACCTTCAACTCTCCTCACTGAACAGAACACCCACACACAACAAATCCATACAATCCCACTGCCCCATCTCAGTATTCACACCCCACAGGCCAAGTCCTCACTAAACACTAAACATTCACTCACTCATTGCTCAAATCGAACTCCAAGAATGGAGGATTATACACTATAGTAATCTGGACAAAACCAATATGGCTAACTGGGTAATGAAAGGTTGGATTGAACCTAGATTCAAGACCAACCATAACTACTAACATGGCCTGCACAGCAAGCATGCAAGTTTATATCAATGCAGTGCTTGACTTCTCAATGGGGACTTGCAGTACATGCCAAGGCTCGAATAGGCCTTGGCTTGAAGCCACGAACCTAGGATCATGTGTCAGTCATTCGGACAACCTAAAACAATGATTAGATGATGAACCTAATATGTATCTAAGGAGAACAGAGCCCACAGTAGCAGGGGAGCTACTGTTCATGGCTGAACCTAGGCCGAGTGTCCTCGTGTCTAATAAAACCTATCAAAATACTTCAAAATCAACCCAGTCTAGTACGCATATAATATGCAGGTAATTAGCAACCCAAATATATAATTATATCAGAAATTAGAGATCAAAACATCCTATGGGGTATTTCATCGAACACTTGAGACATGTATCTGATATTCTTGCGATACGCACCCTAAATGTACTGTCTACTCAACCCTCAACTCATAGCCCACATCATATACATCTAAGGTATAACACATATAGCTATATAGGGCATTACACATAACATAGGTATAATGTATTACACTATGGCGTCTACAATAACTCACTCTAATCCAACTATATACCAACTCTAAGATGCCACACATAACCTACATCATATACCATATACCACCCTAACCCATAATACAAACCCCCAAATTGAATAAGGTATCAACCAAACCAAACCTAGGCTCTAACATAACAATATATATGTAACCACCCCTATATACATCACAGATAAGGGACTAACCTCAACTAGATTAGTGAAGGGACAACTAAGGATATGCAGGACACTTACAAGGTCAGGACAGATGCTTACATGATACAAGATGTTTAATATGCAGTTACCAAATTAAGGTAGGACTGCATGTTTCTATATAACATCTAATATATCAATTAGCATAGACTGAACCTACAGATATATGAGTAGCCTAAAGATTATGAGGACTGCTCAATAAAAGGGTTTGATACTCCAATTGAAACAAGAGGAATGAACTAAGTTATTTGGAACTAAACCAAGGTATGAGAATAATGCAAGGACTGAACTAACAAAGAGATGAATCTGAACCTTAAAATTAATATATGAAGAAAAAAGGGACTGAAGCAGAGCTAAACCAACCTGGGTAAGCCAAACCAAGCCAAGGCAAGGTAATGACTGTCAGAACAAATCAGTCACCTGGGCATCCCTGTAACAGGGAGCCCTGCCTAAGCCATGTCCTGCTGCCAACTTATATATATATCCATAAATATAATACACATCTCATATACATGTATACATTAACACCGAAAAATTCCCATCTATAGGATGATAATATCCATTTGATACCTAGGATATTCAAATGGGATGCTCTCTGAGTTATCCTACTAAACACTAATCTCTACTGATGCTAACATGAACTAACACAATCCCAATTACACTAACATATCAAATACTAACATATACTCATTGTTATCAAACTGTGTCAAGGTAATAGGGACTAACAATATGTATATACTGAACTATTTTAGAGGATATGGGAAGGGGCCAACACATTAACACACAAAGCTAGGGTTCTGACACCAAGAATCTAATACACACTCCCAAATCACTCATGCAACCAACTCTTCGAGTGTCACATGGACGCTCTCTCAACTGGACACAAACTAAACCTTATTTCTCTGGTTCATTTGAGACACATTTAAGACACACCAAGATATCCAAACTTACACACACAACACTCTAACACTCTCACACACATACGACTGATATCTAAAGGTAATACAGGCAGGGCAGATAGTGTATATACATATGAATTGACACATTAGATAGGGATTCCACTTAAAATGTGACTGGACCTAATGTAACTACAGTTGGTAATGTCTAATACATATGGGGACTGAACCTAATCCAAAAGAGGCGGCAATTGAACCAACACAAGGCAGGACAGATGATCAATATGCAGGACAATTTAAAAATGATGAAGTGAGCATCTATGGTGCAGGTATCTAAGTAGCAGGGTAATGAATGCAATTTGGGGTTGCAGACATATGCAATGAACTATAGGTGGTTGTACGACATCTATAACATTCAATAGCTAAAGTTTGACAGAACATGGTGAAGTATATGGGTGATGTAATGTTAAGGGTCTGAACAATTATTGACAGGAACTCAAGGCCAATAATGGGTAAGTGCAGTTTGGCTCGACTGAACCAATACCCAGGTTGAGTGCATGGTATTGTATTAATCTAATATAAAGAGTGAAAGGAAGAACCTATACATACAAGCATTACATGGTAGCAGGGCATATATGCTTTAGACTGCACACGCCAATGGATGGACAGATTTATTAAAGCATGACAGGACATTTGTGTGGTCGATCGATCATGATGATGTGGGGATAGAATGGTAAACAATTAGGTGACTGGTACAAAGCAGTATACAAGACACCCTCAACTCACCTTACTGAATAGAACACCCACACACTACAAATCCACACAATACTACTGCCCCATCTCAGTATTCACACCCCACAGGCCAAGTCCTCACTAAACACTAAACACTCACTCACTCACCCACTGCTCAAATCAAATTCCAAGAATGGAGGACTGTACACTATAGTAATCTGGATAGAACCTATATGGCTAACTGGTTATGAAGGGTTGGATTGAACCTAGATTCAAGACCAACCATAACTGCTAACATAGACTGCACAGCAAACATGTAAGTTCAGATCAATGCAGTGCTCGACTACTCAATGGGGGACTTATAGTACATGCCAAGGCTCAAATAGGCTTGGCTCGAAGCCATTAACCTAGGATCATGTGTCAGTCATTCGGACAACCTAAAACAATGATTAGATGATGAACCTAATATGTATCTAAGGAGAACAGAGCCCACAGTAGCAGGAGAGCTACTATTCATGGCTGAACCTAGGCCGAGTGTCCTCGTGTCTAATAAAACCTATCAAAACACTTCAAAATCAACCCAGTCTAGTACTCATATAATATGCAGGTAATTAGCAACCCAAATATATAATTATATCAGAAATTAGAGATCAAAACATCCTATGGGGCATTTCATCGAACACTTGAGACATGTATCTGATATTCTTGCGATACGCACCCTAAATGTATTCAAATTTGAACCAAACTCTACCTAATGATAGGAGGACTCTAAATGAATGCATCTATGGAAAGAAAACAGAAATTAAAGGTTTAGAGGCTCTTACCAATTGGGAGTTGAAATCCTAACGAAAATCCCTAGAATAGATCTTCCACCAAGCTCCAACGGTCAAATTGCTCCAAATATCTCCTAGCTAGCCAATAGAGGCCTCCTCTCTTCAAGAGAAAGAGTTTGCAATTGGTTTGGATGAATTTGCACTTGATTTGAGGAATGGAGGCAAATTTGGGGAACAACACAAATTAGGGTTAGGATTTTAATGAAAGGGGAAAGGGATGGGGCTAATGATGACCTATATAATGGGTGGGGCTGTTGTGGCTAGCCAACATGGTTAGGCAAGGGTTTGGTTAGGGTTTTAATGCTTAAGGGGCCTTTCTTATTTGTCAAATTAAGCCCCTTTGCTAAAGGCCCAAACTAACACATTGTTTCTATTCTCTAATTAGATTCTAAGTGATTCCTAGCTAGATTAGAGTCTAATTACTAATCTAAGTTCATTAGTTAGGTCTCCATGGTCATGGTTAGTCTCTAGGCAATGTAGTTCTAAGGTTTCACTAGCTAATGACACAATCACAATACACTAATTAAAATAATATAAAAATAATCAAGAATTACCAATTGATATTACTAACATGATTTAAATCCATTATTTAATAACAAATATGATCAATTTTATAAAAGTTCAAAATTACCCTTATTTTAGAAAAGTGGTAGTTACAGTCCTTCCTGTCACGCCCCGCTCCAGTAGGAGCGATCGTCCTCGCTAAAGCGTGATGCCGCACGAGCCTAGGTTGCGCCCGTGCAAGGCCAAGTCCAGAAACGGCCGATTTGAGCTAGGCCACCGAGTCGCACAGAGTGTCCTCATTTGCAGCAGAAAGTAAATGAACACAAATTGAAGCGAATTCAAACTCTTTATTGATATTCAAGAAGTTTACAAGCGGTACTAGGCCGAGTTTACAAGTCGCTCAAGCTCTCTTTCTCTGAAACATAAAAGGCGTGCCAAGTGGCTTACAACATGGAATGATTCATGGTGATGTTTCGATACATTATGTCCTGTATAGAGTGCTTCAGCTTCTTGCAACGTCCCAAGGCCCGGAGTTGGCTTCGTGCCTTAACGCGTTTGATGGAAGCTCCGTACCCGTCGGCGTCTCCTGCATCCTGTAAGCAGACTGTGGGGTTATCAGTACATTGTTATGCACTGGTGGGGAGGCTAGCTCGCCTACAATGCTATCATTACCAAACACGTTCCATTTACTTTTGTGCATCTCTATCATTCATTGTCTTTCTAATCTTGCCATAGGATCAATTTCATGGCATATGTCATGACCTATCCCGTGTTGCCAAAATTCAAGTGTCGCATGGAAATACATGCACGACTTACCCATACTTACCGTCCGGCCTTCCCTGTCCAAAGTAAACCAAGTTAGTCAAATAATTCATGTGTAATAACATAACGTGATTCTTGGAAACATTCAATATCATGGGCGTGTCCCTGCCTCAGTTTCTAGCACGTCGTAGGCGTATTCTCTAACTCATTGTACGAAGTATTTATTATCATTTGGTGTGATACATTTCAAGCCGTTCAGTAGGCGATTGTTCATTTAACTTAGACTACTTTGATTTCAATGCAAGGACTTGCACGTGGATCGCCACCAGCAAAGCCCACTTAACTCTATATGCACCGGTCGCTGGCATCACAAGCCATTTTGGACCCTTTTTCCCTTGGTATTTCACAACTATTCAGAGCGTGCGGCTGGTACACGTTGATAGTGTCTTGAAATACCCTGCACTTACGTCCCCCGGGTAGCCAAGCCTCCCTCCCAGGCAGCCCGTAAGCCCCTTTTGATTTCCGCCTAGGCCGGCCACGATCCTCCCTTTGATCATGCCGCGAAAATCCCTTATATCTCCTACCTCCCGTATACGAGGGGATTGCCCACGACCATTTCGTATTATTTGTCATTTTAACTTAACGGCTGTCTCCGAGCCGTAGGCTAACCCTTAGCCATAATGCGTTATCGACTAGGTTGGCGTCCGTGCAGCGCGGGTAGCGAGCCCCGTTGCACGTGCCCGTCATACCTGTCGCTAACCATTCCTTTCATTCTTATCTTTTATTCATTCTTTCTTTCTGTCACTTGTTTGTTCGTTTATTGATTCATTCACGTATTCATTCTTTCATTCGTTGGCTCATTCATTCACTTATCCATTCATTCTTTCATTCACATATTATGTAACTCCCCGTGCGGGAGTCGCCTTGGCGACCCATCGGTCCCATAATCTTTCAATGTTGCTATACTCTACTTGGAACGACTATGTTGATAGTCTTCCCATTTTATTGTTGTAATCCATTCATTATTTCATTGTTGAACGCGTAAGGGACTTGAACGTAAGCTTGTGCCGTAGCACGAGCATGGAGCGCGGTGCTAGAGTTCTCATATTTTCCATGTTCCTTTCCATATTTTATACAAGCATGCAAGGTGGGATTATTCCCTTAGCTAGGTGCGTTGAGTCATTTATTAGCATGCGCGGTGTTATCGCCTAGCGATTCTAGCTATAGTGTCCGTATTGTTATGTGTCCAGGCTAAGCAAAGACGGGTTCATCGGAGCCACCCACCTTAGCGATGTTCGCATCGGCCGAGCGATACTCCGAGCGTGCCTTTGAAAGTCTAAGTCTGGATTCATCTTGACGGGCCAATGTAAGCCTTGCATCGATTTTTCATCTATCGATGCCAACTCTTCGGGTCAACGGCTCGTTTGAGTCGTTGCACTTGTCGTTTGAATCGGCATTCCGTTAGGGCAGAGCGGGTCATTACATAATACACCACTCAAAACAAGTCTCGTCCTCGAGACTTCCTGAGTGTAGGTCATCCTACCATTCCTTAACTCGTGTTGTCGTGTTTCTTAGAAAATTCTATCGAACGGCTCTATCGTTCGACAGCATCGAATTATGCTCGGTTATCCTTCCAAGTTTTATGTTGCATGCCTTCGGTGAATTTTATGGAATGACTGTCCATTCATTTTAGACTTGATGGTACTTATTCAATTGTCGTTTATGCGCATCTCAACACCCACTTGCAGTTGCATTCGAGTTCATCATATCGCTGCGTGGAGACTGTGCACATATTCAAGGCGTCCCCGGAATACGTACATTTCAACCAGGCCAAGCGATTAACGAAGTCGGACAAGCTACTCGTGATAGTTTTGATTTGCCGATCGTTTTACTAACTTCGGTTTAAAACCGAACTTGCGCGCATCTTACTATCGTTTATCTTGATCCTCGAGATGATCCTATTCGTTTCTCAAGCGTTCTTGTCTACGAAATCAATACGATTTCTTCTTAGCGGAGTCGACCAAGTCTTAAGCACCTTCCATCCGATTCAAGACTAAGTATTGCACCATCATCGAGTACGTCTTCCTATCAATGATTCAATTTGTTATCCCAACTTACTTGCGCATCATCCATTCCTATCATTGGTTTTGTTTGGGGCCAATCTCGTCGTCGTTCACGCACATTCCCTGTTTCCCCGTCCTACTCTAAGTCTTGCTACCCAAGTCTATTGTCCGTCCAGACGATACTGTAAGGTCAATCGCATAAGTTCAATCACTCGGCATAGGGTAGTCTGCCTATCCGCTAGGTCATCTCACAGGGTCATAGTTACAAGGTAAGTCTGTGGCTTATCGTGCAAAGCCGCTGCACGAAGCTCGCCCCAAATCCTATGGTCAAACCATTTGTTCGTTTGTACGGGAGTTTCTACCCAAGCTCGCGTCACTCAGATTTCTAAACATCAAGCACGATCACCTATTCGCATTAATATATTTGTTGCGCATATTCGAATCCATTCAAATCACCCAATCGACATACTTCACATATCCATTCTAACCAATTCATGTATTCGATCACGAGGTCATCCAGCTCGACAATACATTACGTCCCAATCTTACGTGAGTCCGATTATCCACGGTGGTTCACGAATCATCATGCAACGCTCCCGCAGAATAATCATTCTCATCGGGGCGTAACTCTTGTTTGAGTTTAGACTAACTCCTTCTCGATACGCGGATTGGACCTACTCAATCCCCAAGTTCAATCATCAAACACATTGATTCATTCTCGAGTTTACCTTCGCGTCAAACCATAAGTCGAAGCAATCAAATTGCCACGCCATCCAAGTTCAAGCACTCCTGTTGTATGAATCACCATATCAGCGCTCACGCGGAGTGATCGTCCTAATCCGGCGCGACGCATGTGCGAGGCTGGAGTTGCACTCGCATAAGACAAGAACATCAATGTTGTGGTTGTCAACGAAGCAAATCCAAGCATTATTATTTTCATCCAAGCCAAATCAATTCGACAGTCTGACCGTCATGCGTCCAACTAGAAAATCCTCGAGCCAAGTCTATCTTTTCCTCGACACATTTTTAACATCCCAAGTATAGCATCCAACGGAACAATGACATTTGCACGATCATCATTCGCCGAGTCAGAGTACCCCTGAGTTATCGCATATCGATCTTTGATACGTCTCAATACCATCGACGATATGCGTAACCTGACGATCTTCCTTTGCAACCGATTTCGAGTCGTGCGTTGATGCTGTTGTCCGAGTTGGATATTCCACAATTTTATTTAATATTCAAGACCAAGTTCAACTGCTATTTCTCAAGCTAGTTTCAAGATCGTTGTTCTAACTCATGTCACAATTCATTTGAATCAATCCGAAATCGTACGCGCGATCCTCTAAGTTTTCTCGATCAAGACCATTCATTTTTATTCATCGTTCCGAACCATTTTCTAACTCGCGTTGCCCAATGACAAGTTGTCCAGCGACATCTCGTTCGGGACTTTTGAAGTCACGACCAACTAAGCGTGACACGTTCTAAGGCTTTGCGCGATCGCATCGCTTGCCGACATACTCGTACGATCCGTAAATCCTTTAGTCTCGCTCGAACAATTTCTATGACGTCCATACACCACTCAGGGTTCGAGCCACTCGACTAGTCGTCGACACTCATTCTTATTCTTCTTCGAACCTATCACATACACCACTCGGATTCAAGCCATACGATCTAGTCCTCAATCACGTTTGCGTCATACGCTAAGACATCCTTCAGATTCGTTCGACGAATCTCTAGCGTAATCGCTCATGTCGCCTCGACGTACTAAGTCGTTCGCATTAATCCTCAAAATCCAAGCCAATCCTTCGGGTATGCCTAATCATTAACTCGATAGCGTTCCTATCGATAGACACTCAAAGTGTATCTCCGTTCTCGATCGAGCGATACTTGATATCGCTCACAACCAGATTGCACCCAAAAGTCGAGGTGCGCGACATGCGGCACAACTTAGCTAGAAGGTCGTGTGCATAGCTATCCCATGTGGACTATATTCGAGTTTGCACGCTCACTTATTCTCGTTCGAGCGATAATCGATCTCGCTCGCTTCTCGTTTGTACCAGAAGGTCTAGGTACGCGATACTCCGCACAACTTAGCCAAAAGGCTGCGTGCATAATCATCCTGTTCAAACTATACTCCGGTCTCGTGTATCTCGTTTGCTATTGTCAGTGTAAGCTTATTCAAGCATGCACTGCATTTGCTAATTCTTAGCATCGGTTCCTTCCAACTCAAGTTCGTCGTGGTGGCGCAAAGGCCTTCGCCTATCAATCCCGTCCAACCGAGTACCCGTACGAGCTTTTGAAAATATTTAGACTTATTGTATGGAACATCCCAAGGCACAACGAGAGAGAGCGTACCCTTCTTTTGTTTCCAACCGAGCTTTTAAAACTGAGAAAATCGAAATAAAGTCCAAGGACGTAAAGCCGTGCTCTGATACCAATCTGTCACGCCCCGCTCCCGTAGGAGCAATCGTCCTCGCTAAGGCGTGATGCCGCACGGGCCTAGGTTGCGGCCGTACAAGGCCAAGTCCAGAAACGGCCGATTTGAGCTAGGCCATAGAGTCGCACAGAGTGTCCTCATTTGCAGCGGAAAGTAAATGAACACAAATTGAAGCGAATTCAAACTCTTTATTGATATTCAAGAAGTTTACAAGCGGTGCTAGGCCGAGTTTACAAGTCGCTCAAGCTCTCTCTCTCTCTCTCTCTCTCTGAAACATAAAAGGCGTGCCAAGTGGCTTACAACATGGAATAATTCATGGCGATGTTCCGATACATTATGTCCTGTATAGGGTGCTTCAGCTTCTTGCAATGTCCCAAGGCCCCGAAGTTGGCTTCGCGCCTTAACACGTTCGATGGAAGCTCCGC
This sequence comes from Iris pallida, assembly GCA_029216955.1. Taxonomy (NCBI): domain Eukaryota; kingdom Viridiplantae; phylum Streptophyta; class Magnoliopsida; order Asparagales; family Iridaceae; genus Iris; species Iris pallida. The sequence continues at coordinate 51,503 of JANAVB010007440.1, read as the reverse complement.
ATCCGCCGGCGTCTCCTGCATCCTGCAAGCAGACTGTGGGGTTATCAGTACATTGTTATGCACTGGTGGGGAGGCTAGCTCGCCCACAATGCTATCATTACCAAACACGTTCCATTTACTTTTGTGCGTCTCTATCATTCATTGTCTTTCTAATATTGCCTTAGGATTAATTTCATGGCATATGTCATGACCTATCCCGTGTTGCCAAAATTCAAGTGTCGCATGGAAATACATGCACGACTTACCCATACTTACCGTCCGGCCTTTCCTGTCCAAAGTAAACCAAGTTAGTCAAACGATTCATGTGTAATAATATAACGTGATTCTTGGAAACATTCAATATCATGGGCGTGTCCCTGCTTCAGTTTCTAGCACATCGTAGGCGTATTCTCTAACTCATTGTACGAAGTATTCATTATCATTTGGTGTGATACATTTCAAGCCGTTCAGTAGGCGATTGTTCATTTAACTTAGACTACTTTGATTTCAATGCAAGGACATGCACGTGGATCGCCACCAGCAAAGCCCACTTAACTCTATATGTACCGGTCGCTGGCACCACAAGCCATTTTGGACCCTTTTTCCCTTGGTATTTCGTAACTATTCAGAGCGTGCGGCTGGTACACGTTGATAGTGTCTTGAAATACCCTGCACTTACGTCCCCCGAGTAGCCAAGCCCCCCCCAGGCAGCCCGTAAGCCCCCTTTGATTTCCGCCTAGGCCGGCCACGATCCTCCCTTTGATCATGCCGCGGAAATCCCTTAAATCTCCCACCTCCCGTATACGAGGGGATTGTCCACGACCATTTCGTATTATTTATCATTTTAACTTAACGACTGTCTCCGAGCCGTAGGCTAACCCTTAGCCATAATGCGTTATCGACTAGGTTGGCGTCCGTGCAGCGCGGGTAGCGAGCCCCGTTGCACGTGCCCGTCATACCTGTCGCTAACCATTCCTTTCCTTCTTATCTTTTATTCATTCTTTCTTTCTTTCACTTGTTTGTTCGTTCATTGATTCATTCACGTATTCATTCTTTCATTCGTTGGCTCATTCATTCACTTATCCATTCATTCTTTCATTCACATATTATGTAACTCCCCGTACGGGAGTCGCCTTGGTGACCCATCGGTCCCATAATCATTCAATGTTGCTATACTCTACTTGGAATGACTATGTTGATAGTCTTCTCGTTTCATTGTTGTAATCCATTCATTGTTTTATTGTTGAACGCGTAAGGGACTTGAACGTAAGCTTATGCCGTAGCACGAGCATGGAGCGCGGTGCTAGAGTTTTCATATTTTCCATGTTCCTTTCCATATTCTATACAAGCATACAAGGTAGGATTATTCCCTTAGCTAGGTGCATTGAGTCATTTATTAGCATGCGCGGTGTTATCGCCTAGCGATTCTAGCTATGGTGTCCGTATTGTTATGTATCCAGGCTAAGCAAAGACGGGTTCATCGGAGCCACCCACCTTAGCGATGTTCGCATCGGCCGAGCGATACTCCGAGCATGCCTTTGAAACTCTAAGTCTGGATTCATCTTGACGGGCCAATGTAAGCCTTGCATCGATTCTTCATTTGTCGATGCCAACTCTTCGGGTCGACGGCTCGTTTGAGTCGTTGCACTTGCCGTTTGAATTGGCGTTCCGCTAGGGCGGAGCGGGTCACTACACTTCCCCCTTAGAAAAATTTCGTCCTCAAAATTTAGGTTGGTCGTACTCCCCTTAAGGTCATGCCCCCAACAATCATGGTCTAAGAAACTTATCTAATCACACAATATTTGAAAGGACAACATATAGGGTCATGACATGCAATACCATTTGAAGGTCTCTTCTAGCTACGCTAACCATACTATATCACAAGGGAAGTCATAAGGTATCAAAACACATAAGCAAGGGTAGGGTGCATCAAATCATCTCAAAAGACATACTAAGGTCTAGGTCAAATACTCATCTCCAACTAGGTCTGGTGACTAGAACTCCCTCCTGAAGGCGAGGTCTTGAATAGGACAGGTGCAGTAGGACAGCCTCGCATCACATGTGCAGCTGACCCACAGAACCGGCACAACTTTCTCCTCTTCCTACAGTTGTCCCATACATGCCCCGGCTTTCTATAGTAAGCACAGGTAGGCACTCGCTTAACTGGCCTCTGCTGGGCAGGAATCTGAGCTGGAAAGGATGGCCTAGGCTAAAGGTCTGGGTACTCCTCAGGCTCTGGGTAGAACTGGATACTACTCCTCACTCTCTTGGAACTAGGCTCTCCTCTTGAATGCACTAAGTTCCACAGATGTTGAATCCTCTGGCTCTGCTCCTCAGTATCTCGGCCTGAACTCTTTGTGACTCTAACACATCCCAGAGAAGTCCAAGTATATGAGCTCCATCAGGAATCAAACCCCCCCCCCCCGAAAATATGGTATGGGGTACCATTCCAGGAGGCAGAGGAAGACTTTCGATCTCAAACGATACTGCAGCTCTCTGGTGAGGCTGCTACCACCTCCTCAATGGCAAGAGGTGCAACTACCCTCTGGTCAGCCGGAGGGTCACGACCTCCTGAGCAACAGGAGGTGAAAGCATGCTCTCAGTCAAGTCCGAAACTGTTGTTGCGCTCAGGGGACGGGCTATGGTCATGGGTGACATATTGGAAATAGAGGAAAAACAAGAAATCATCAAAGGCTATAAGGCAGACTAACATCCTATATGAAAACTAGTGATTATTATAAACAACAGAGAATTAACTACAATGGGTTACTATTCTATTGCCAAAGCTAACTATCATCTCTAAGATAAAGAACTAATACAAGCCATCAAATCATTATACTATGAAAGAACTACATATGAAATAAGCTCTACAAGGAACTGGATTAAATAACTGAAATTATCCCTACTCCTAAGTTAATTGATTATGGAACACAATTCTATAATAACATAAGTAAAAGATAGAAATGATATGTTAAGAACCTTCTTAAGATACAATCTGATAATCATACGCGTCTGTCCAAAATTATGATACTCAGAATCCTCGCCATGCCAGTAAGCAAGGTTGCGATAAATGGTAGATTCCATAACTGGGGTATGTACCTCTATAATCATGTCATCTGGAATCCTCACTACACTGACTAGTATAGCTGCGAGTAATTCTAAATCTTATAACCAAGATATATATACATCCGAAGTCAGGTCTCTACGTTCTCGCCACGTCGGCTAATATGTCTGTGATAAACTCTAGGCTCCATAACCAAGTAGACATTTTATCTTTCCTGTTATTCCCGTCAACATATGTTATCAGAAGATACAGTAACTCAGGTCATAAAATTCATCTCGATATGAAAATCAAAATCAACAATGATCCATCAAAATTTAAATTCAATAACAAGGAGCAAGGATGAACTGAACAAGAGGAAGGGATTCAAAATGAAGTTCAAATAAGATTCTCAAGGATCGTCCCAAGAATCCTCCAAGAATTCTAATTGTGATTGAGTATCCTCCCATTCTAACACCCTACTTCCTATATTCTCTCGTAGGCTCGTAGTAGTACAACTAAGTCCTTGTGCTACCACGATATCGTACTAATGCGAATCTTGACCTACATGGGCTACCACTAAAAATGTGTCACGGCCCGTACCCAGTGAAGGTGCACGAGATCGTGGGTACGTCCATCCTACTTCGCAGTATCGGTGGTAGAACGTTGTCCTAGGTCTCAATCACAAACTAAACACAATATAATATACTCTCCAAATTGAGGACAATCTCAGAAGGATACAACTCAATCACAAAATATCTAGGAGAGATAATCAGCACAAAATGGAATAGATAGAAGGATCACAATATTTAATACAAAATCAGATTTGAAGATGTTTAAGTATTAACATCACCACACCCACAGAATATAAAATAAATACAACTCATAAAATAACTGAAAACAATAACTAGACAATAACCTAACAATCTACTCCAAGCTCTACTGGTGTCTCCTCTAGGCTAGCTGGAATCCTCTAAGTTATCTGTAAAATTTTTAACGTTATCCTGTCAGGACGAAAACGAGCACATATCTCTGAAAGCAGTTCCAAAACATGTGTCACATCCCGTACCCAGTGTAGGGGCACGAGAAGTGGGTATGTCCAGCCTACGCCGCAGTGTCGGCGGTAGAACGATGTTCTAGGTCACTATCTAATCAACAACTCACGCAATTATATAATATACCTGTCACAATCTCAACTCTGAATGGAGGAGAAGTATAAAATACGATAATACTCAATCAGAATCTAAGCACGATAAGATAACGCAGAAGTCTACACTAAACTCAAAAGAATAACTTAAATAAACTTCTAAAATAATAATATCTCAACAATCTCATATACAACTCAAATCTCTACTTATTATAATACAAGTTCTAAAAGAGAAACTAAACCATAAACTAGTAATCTACTCCAAGCTCTACTGGTCCTCTAGGCTAGCGGTGAATCTCCAGGTTACCTGTAATATTTTCAACAGGTCCAGTCAGGACAGGAACGAGTACAATATATCTTACGTAGTTCATAATATGACAGGATATGTAAATATGCTATAGAGTAAGATACATGAAACGCTGGAGAATATATATGAAGTAAAAAAAGATAACTGTAAAAAAATATCTACTATAAGTAAAGAGCTAACAGTGGCTAGTGATGTAGAGTACAAGATAGACATGTAAACGGCTTGAATTTGCACATGATTATTCTAAGAGTTGCACATGAATACACTACTTTGAAATTGCTCACATGACCATTTATACTCCCCCGTACCCCAATCAATACACATGGATCCAGACAAGTTATGTTATTGCACATGATTTCACATGGGGGCCCATAAATGGGTGCACATATAGTATACATGAGGGGCTCTGTGAACATGAGAGTACATGAATCACAAGAGTGCACATGAATGGTGAAAGCACCAGAGTACATGATGAAAGTGAAACGCACATGACATACCATAATCCAATGCTCCCGAGGGGGATAACATCTCATGAAGGGATCCATAGAGTACCAATCCGTGTTAACAACGTGACAGCATCAAGTAAAGTAATCTAGAGCATAAATGTAAATCCTATCAAGTATGAAACGGCCAGAGAATGTACTCGCCTGATATCCTGAACAGCTGATGAGAAAGGTGGCCAAACTGGAGTCACAAGTCTTATTATATGAGATACAGGTTACAGAGAGTCCAATATAGAATAATTAATACAATGCATTTTACATTCCACTAGGTCTCTCTAGGTCAAAAGTCAACTCTTGGTCAACTAACTTAGTCAACTAAGTCAAATTCTATAATAAGCAATCATATATTAAGCTAACTCAAAAACCCTAAACCAAAACCATATCATATAGCCTAATGGGTATTGTATTACCTCTATACCAAAAACCTTATCACACACTCTATGGTAAAACATATATATATATATATATATATATATATATATATATACATCAACCATGTCCCTCAAACCTTACTTACCAAGACATAATGTATCACAACTACCTAACTCACATAACCCATAATCTAACATATCCCAAATAATCCTATATATATAGTATTCATAGCATATACATATATACATTATAATTCCAACCTATAATTGAACTAAAGAGGCTAATAAAGAATGTATAGACAGATAAATGATTAACATGGCTGAACAAGAGGCCAACGGGACAGATGAAAGCATAAGGTAGTGGTTTACAATGATCAAAACGAGTGCAGTGGCTGCATATGGATTGCAGTGGATTTAATAAAGGGCAAGGTAGGGCTATACAAATGGACAGTTGGTTATCATCACTGTGCAGGACTTACAAAGTTACAATGTGCAGTGTTCATCTTGCAATGAAGGGGCTATAAAGGGCAATGTATTGCAGTGACTGCATATGTATAGGGAACAAAATACAGTGGCTTATTGGCCATTATCCTCAAATCTGAGCAATGGGCAACATGTGAGTAATGGGCATACAAAGGATAATGGGTCATAAGATCTTGGGTGCCTATGATGTGAAGGAAACAGTCATATGCCTTCATCAAGTGACTGCACAGACTTAATATAGCATAACAGAACCTAGGTAAGTCATAACAGGGAATGGCTTAAACATGTAAGAATGAGGTGACCAACTACCACTAACTCAAATGAAATGGAGAAGTCTGATCATATACTTGGTCAGGAAACAGAATAATAAGAGTTGATACATTTCCAATTGAATCCTAAAATTAAATATGGACTGATCAATTAGGTATTCAATCATGTGATGATTAGACTGAATGTCTTAGTTGAAAGTCTGAACTTCTAAAGCAAGGTGGGCTGAAATATTTGTTGGCCCAATGATTGTATCATATTTTTGAATATGGCTAATCTGTTAAGTTTAGCATTTCATTATCACTAATCTTCATACTATCACTATAGCATTTCTACTTATACTTATATCTTTGGTGATATGTGCCCATTGGTTTACATCTTAGTGATATGAGCTTATCTATCTTAAATTTAATTGGGTTGCCAAAATCAAAACTATGTTTTTGATTGTGGTCATTCAATTAAGTTTAATCTTTATGATATCACTAACATTTATGCCATCACCTTAGCACTTATACTTAAACTTTGCATAGTCCTAATGTGCTTTAATTTATCATACTTGCTACTATGTATATTGCTTTGTTCGTCTAACATGTACATGCAGAAAACCAATAAGCAAGATCAATGTGGACATATGCAATGAAGAAATCATGGTGGCCCAAAGACGACGGATCCCACAAGATTTCTCTGAACCACCCGACGACATCTCTGGAGCCACGCACCGGAGGTTCCGCTGCCCGGTCAGCGGACGGGGGTCAAGGGGGCAGCGCCCCTCGTCGGGGGTTCGGGGGCGAAGCCCCCAAAAGGTATTCAGTTTTTACAAACTGGATATCTTTGGACAGCTGCCGCCAAGGGAAAAAGCCAGCACCTATCAAAGGAAGAAGCCAAGCCGTGCCATCATCATTTCAAGACTCTGAAGAGGCCTGCACCTGCCTAAGTATATCTGGAGTCTGTAATGAGTCTTAGGAATAATTATAAACACAAGAAATGGATGGCAAAATCGAAAGCTAGGGTAAAAATAAGCCTAGGATCGTTTTCTGCTGAAAAACGGCATACCGACGGTATACCGGTGTATACCGACGGTATACCGGTTTTTGTTCACAGAAAGTTTCTGTCTACAAAACCGGCATACCGACGGCATACCGGTCCATACCGACGGTATACCGATTCAGTAATGTTCAAATTCTAACGGTCGAATTCTGAGCAATCAATGATCCCAACGGCTATATTTCTAGCCGTTGCATTCCAGACCGGTATACCGCCGGTATGCCGGATCATACCGACGGTATGCCGGTTCGTGACTGAAAAGTTGCCTTTGGCTTCTTTTCAAGCTTTGGTTATAAATAGCCTTGAACCCCTTCATTCAAGGTTGATGCTTTGAGCCTAAAAATTTCTAAACCACCAAAGCTTATCCACATACAACTCTACAAAGCCTTCATTTGCCATCTACAAATTGTGTTAGAGTTATTGAGTTGAAAAGTGAGATCTTCATCCTTTTGTATAAGGAGATCAAAACCTATTGTGAAAGGTTGAAGTTGGAGAGTCTTCGTATCCAAACTCTCGGTTGAAGTTGGGGAGTCTTCGTATCCAAACTCTCGGTTGAAGTTGGGGAGTCTTCGTATCCAAACTCTCGGTTGAAGTCGGAGAGCCCTTCGGATTAAAGCTCTTGTGTAAGAAGTTGGCGAGTTCTTCGGATCCAAACTCGTGTGTAACTATTTGCTCAAATAGTAGATTAAAGCCGGAGAGAGTTCCGGGACTGGACTGCCTCTTAGGAGGATACCAGGATATATCGGGTGTCGATATTATGTTTGCTTCTTCTCTTGCACTTATATTTTTAAATTGCCAATTAGCTTGTGCTAAGTGCTTGATTAGTTAGCATGACCCTATTCACCCCCCTCTAGGATTTTCTACAACATTATGATCTTGGGGCAGAACAAAAGTATTTGAGACTGATACTCAAGAGTATCAGTCGGATGTAGTATATATATAAGGTAATCAAATCCTTACACTAGGAATGAACAAAAATAGGGTTATAGAATCTAAAAAAATAATGGACAGAATAATGGTTATAGCTAAAGCAATTCATACCCCAACTGTCCAAGACTGATCAAGATAATATGAAGATGGATACTAGATAAAATGAAGATGGATCATTACAGGTGCAGGGAATAAATTATAAGTAAAAATGGAGTAACAATTATGCAATGGGAATCTGAACAGAAATGTTTAGGTATTTGACTGAGCTAAATGTTTAGGGTCGAGTATAGCCAAGTGGCTGCACAAGAAATGCAAGACAGATCGTGAGAGATGGCCAATAGCCCAGGAGAGTATATGTCCTCAATTCGATAGTCAGGGCATTGAAGATCAGTGAACAGTGAAAATGAACAGAATAATGTATTAGTTGGAGGGAATTGAACCTAAGAAGCAATGGTGGGTTGCTCTATAGGGACAGGACACTACATTGGCTGAGCAAGTCATAAAAGGGGTTGACTTATGAAGGATGATGAGATGTGGTCAGGACATGGTCTCATGTTCTGATACTTGATGAGTATCAGTAAAACTAATAAGGGTGTCGGGTAAATAGAACATACAGTAGTTAATATGATGTACTGCAGGATATGTATACAGAACATGCAATTGTAGTGTGCAATATGCAAGTGTCAAATGTCGATTGAGTGTCAGGTGGTGTCGAAGCAAAGCAAGTATATAAGTGTCTGTGAATCAAGTGTCAAGGAGTGATGCAATTATACAAGTGTCAAACATGTGTGTGCAATGTAAAGTGTAACAGAGAATGTGTGCAGCAGTGTATACTCGACTGCTTAAAAGGGAAATACGTGGCTAATGCTACAGCTCGAGCTTGTTATGGTTTAAAGCCACAAGTCTCAGACCCACTGTCAGTCATTGCCCTAACCCAGAAACGTGGTTAGGATGAGAAATCATGGTGTGTAGGGTGAGGACAGGGCCCCCAGTATCTGGGGATGCTACAGTGCCAGTGTAGTGCAGACTGTGCACAGACAATCCTCGTGCTGATGTGTCGACCTAGATAGGGCACGACACGTGAGTCCTCGTGTCTCGTGGTCGTAGCCTAAGGTAGACTAGGTCTAGATGAACGTGTCCAATAGCCTGCATCTTGTCCAAGTGCATCGTGTCGTGTGATGTAAATACGTATCAATCGAAAAAAATCGACAGGCCGGTACAGAGATAAATCAGTACGATCGAGATTTCTCTCGATCCACTTGATGAGGTCGACTCAAACTTTGTGTACAAAGTTTCAGTATGCGGCCCCACCTCCTTGCCAAGTGGCGTGTCGAATCGTGTCATGTCCAGTGAGAACTGGACACGCAGCAGCAGGACAAGGCACCACAGCCCGTACAGTATCCCGTGTCCAATCCTGACACCAAAAACTCTCCAAGGTCAACTCAGTCAATTAGAAATGAAATATATACATAATAAGCTTTCCAAATATGTAATTTGTTTTGAAAACCAAGAACAAAAAGTTCTAAGAGGCATTTTATCAAACAGCTAGACCTAGTGAATGATACGTGTCCGATACGGACACCAAACCAATTCTAATTTCTACCAAACTACACCTACAGCTAGGGGACACCTAGATGGATGCATCTACGAAAAGAAATCAGAATTTAGAGGTGATTTGAAGGAATTACCTATTGAGAGTCAATCTCTATGAAAAAGCCCCAAAATGTGATGTCTCCTTCCTCAAGCTATGTTCCAATGAGCTCCCCACCTTGCAAGCTAGCTTCCTTCTTCTTCTACTCCAGATTTGGGATCAAGTGCAAAAGATTGGGAACAATTTGGTGGAGCAATAGGGAGATTTGATGAAAGGGGAAAGAAATTAGGGTTTCCTACAAGGGAGTGTTCTAAAATAGGCAAGTGGTTATGAAGAGACATTATATAGACTGAAATTAGGTTTAATTTAGGCTGTTGTGGCTGTCCAAATTAAGTGCTAGGGTTAGGGTCTCTCATGGTGGGCTTTGGGCCAAGATTGGTAACTAGCTAGTTCAACTCCTTAACCAAAAGTCCATTGCACTAAACTCTCTCAATCCTCTCATAAACCCTAGTCACACTCAAGTTAACTAAGACCAACTTAAGTTAGATTAGTGTCCCACACTATGCTAACTAAGTCACCAAAGTCAAAGTCAAACTCTAGGCTAGTCTCTAAAGTCACAACTAGAAAAAGTCAAAAATAACAACCATCAATCAAATATTTAACAAATAATTCTAAGAAACCAAAATAACCAAAATACCCCTAGGCCAAAATTGATAATTAATATCCTAATCACATGGTTAGGCTCTAGGTTAAGCAGTCTCTAGGGTTTCACTAGCAACATGTCAAAATCACAAGTTATGGTTTTAATTAGTTTTAAAATGATTAAAAATCACCAAAAATCATATCAAGATTTAAATAACATTATTAGATGATTAAAAATACAAAAGTTCAAAATTACCCTCATTTGGAAAAATGGGTGTTACAAGTCTACCCTCCTTAGAAGAATTTTATCTTCCAAAATTAAGAGTGGTCGTACTCCTTCTAGGTCAAACCTCCAACAATCAAGGTCGAAGCTTCTACCTAGCAGCACACAAGGTCAACAAGTAAAATATAGGTAGTAGGCTTAAAATGGGTCATATCCCAAATTTGGGTTGGCAGGTTTGGGCCGTAAAGGTGTCCCAAATTCGAGTCGGAAATAAAAGCGACTCCGTAGGGTAAATCAAGATGGGGTCTTGTGTCAGGAAAGTCGTGTGATAATGATGAAACACAAGATAGCGTGTCCGAGTAGGACACGATGGTTATGGTTGTAGGGTGTCATGTATAGGTCATGCATGTGAAGTTGGTTTTACGAAAACAACTAATCTTGTGCTCCTAAATTAAAAGTCATTGCAATGTGCATATGGAAATCATAATTAAAGTGGGAATGGTCAAATAGCCTAAATTGGACCGAAAGCTGCGATACAAAAGTAGTACAAGGGAACAAGTTTGAGTGGAACATAATATATCAAAGTGAAGATAATCTTGTCTACTACAAACTTATGAAGGAAGTTTCCAAAGATTTACATCTCTGATGTTCCAGAAATCAAAGTCACAGAAAGAATATTCGTCTACCTAGAATACTCTCTCTAGTACCAATCCGATGCTTCCGAGGGGGATACCAAAGATTTATATGAAAGTGAAATGCACATGACATACCGTAACCCGATGCTTCCGAGGGGGATAACATATCATGAAGGGAGCCATATAGTACCAATCCGTGTTAACAACGTGACAGCATCGAGTAAAGTAATCTAGAGCATAAATATAAATCCTATCAAATATGAAACGGTCAGAGAATGTACTCGCCTGATATCCTGAACAGCTGATAAGAAAGATGGCCAAACTGGAGTCACAGAGTCCTATTATATGAGATACAGGTTACAGAGAGTCTAATATAGAATAATTAATACAATGCATTTTAATTGCCACTAGGTCTCTCTAGGTCAAAAGTCAACTATTGGTCAACTATCTTAGTCAACTAAGTCAAATTCTATTATAAGCTAAAATTATATATTAAGCTAACTCAAAAACCCAAAACCAAAACCATATCATATAGCCTAAGGGGTATTGTATTACCTCTCAACCAAAAACCCTATCACACATTCTATGGCAAAACATATATATATCTATATCAACCATGTCCCTCAAACCTTACTTACCTAGACATAATGTATTCACAAATACCTAACTCGCATAACCCAATAATCTAACATATCCTAAATAACCCTATATATATGGTATTCATAGCATATACATATATATAATATAATTCCAACCTATAATTGAACTAAAGAGGCTAAAGGAGAATGTATAGACAGATAAAGGATTAACATGGATGAACAAGAGGCCAACGGGATAGATGAAGGTATAAGGCAGTGGTTTACAGTGATCAAAATGAGTGCAGTGGCTGCATATGGATTGCAGTGGATTTGATAAAGGGCAAGGTAGGGGTATACAAATGGGCAGTTGGTTATCATCACTGTGCAGGACTAGCAAAGTTGCAATGTGCAGTGTTCATCTTGCAATGAAGGGGTTATGCAGGGCAATGTATTATAGTGACTACATATGTGTAGGGAACAAAATTCAGTGGCTCATTGGCCATTATCCTTATATCTGAGCAATGGGCAACATGTGAGTAATGGGCATGCAAAGGATAATTGGTCATAAGATCTTGGGTGCCTATGATGTGAAGGAAACAGTCATATGCCTTCATCAAGTGACTGCACAGACTTAATATAGCAGAACCGAACCTAGGTAAGTCAGATCAGGGAATGGCTTGTACATGTAAGAATGAGGTGACCAACTACCACTAACTCAAATGAAATAGAGAAATCTGATCATATACTTGGTCAGGAAACAGAAAACTAAGAGTTGATACATTTTCAGTTGAATCCTAAAATTAAATATGGACTGATCAATTAGGTATTCGATTATGTGAAGATTGGAATGAATGTCTTAGTTCAAAGTCTGAACTTCTAAAGCAAGGTGGGCTGAAACATTATGATCTTGGGGCAGAACAATAGTATTTGAGACTGATACTCAAGAGTATCAATCGGATGTAGTATATATATAAGGTAATCAAATCCTTGCACTAGGATTGAAAAAAAATATGGTTATAGAATTTAAACAAAATAATGGACAAAACAATGGTTATAACTAAAGCAACTCATACCCCAATTGTCCAAGACTGATCAAGATAATATAAAGATGGATACTAGATAAAATAAAGATGGATCATTACACGTGCAAGGAATGAATTATAAGTGAAAATGGAGTAACAATTATGCAATGGGAATCTGAACAAAAATGCTTAGGTATTTGACTGAGCTAAATGTTTAGGGTCGAGTATAGCCAAGTGGTTGTACAACAAATGTAAGACATATCGTGAGAGATGGCCAATAGCCCAAGAGAGTGTATGTCCTCAATTTGATAGTCAAGGCATTAAAGATCAGTGAATAGTACAAATAAACAGAACAATGTATTAGTTGGAGGGAATTGAACCAAAGAAGCTACGGTGGGTTGCTCTATAGGGACAGGAAACTACATTAGCTGAGCAAGTCATGAAAGGGGTTGACTTATGAAGGATGATGAGATCTGGTCAGGACATGGTCTCATATTCTGATACTTGATGAGTATCAGTGAAACTAATGAGGGTATCAGGTAAATAGAACATGCAGTGGTTAATATGATGTACTGCAGGATATATATATGCAGAACATACAATTGCAGTATGTAATATGCAGGTGTCAAATGTCGATTGAGCGTCAGGTGGTGTCGAAGCAAAGCAAGTGTATAAGTGTCTGTGAATCAAGTGTCAAGGAGTGATGCAAGTATACAAGTGTCAAACATGTGCGTGCAATATAAAGTGTAACAGAGAATGTGTGCAGCAGTGCATACCCGACTGCACAAAAAGAAAATCTGTGGCTAATGCCACAGCTCGAACTTGTTATGGTTTGAAGCCACAAGTCTCAGACCCACTGTCAGTCATTGCCCTAACCCAGAAATATGGTTAGGAATAGAAATTGTGGTGTGTAGAGTGAGGATAGGGCCCCTAGTAGCAGGGGATGCTACAGTACCAGTGTAGTGCAAACTGTGCATAGGCAATCCTCATGCTGATGTGTCGACCAAGATAGGACACGACATGTGAGTCCTCGTGTCTCGTGGTCGTGTCCTAAGGTAGACTAGGACTAGGTGAACGTGTCCAATAGCCTGCATCGTGTCCAAGTGCATCGTGTCGTGTGATGTAAACACGTATCAGTCGAAGAAAATTGACAGACCATTGCAGTGAGAAATCAGTACGATCGAGATTTTTCTCGATCCACTCAATAAGGTTGACTCAAACTTTGTGTACAAAGTGTCAGTGTGTGCCCCACCTCCTTGCCAAGTGGCATGTCGAATCGTGTCATGTCTAGCGAGAACTGGACACGCAGCAGCAGGACAAGGCACCACAACCCGTTCAGTATCCCGTGTTCAATCCCGACACCAAAAACTCCCAACTCATTTAATTAGAAATAAAATCTATACATAATAAGCTTTCCAAATATGTAATTTGTTTTGAAAACTAAGAACAAAATATTCTAAGAGGCATTTCATCAAACACCTAGACCTAGTGAATGATACGTGTTCGATACGGACACTAAACCAATTCTAATTCCTACCAAACTTCACCTACAGCTAGGGGACACCTAGATGGATGCATCTATGGAAAGAAATCAGAATTTAGAGGTGATTTGAAGGGATTATCTATTGAGAGTCAATCTCTATAAAAAAAAGCCCCAAAATGTGATGTCTCCTTCCTCAAGCTATATTCCAATGAGCTCCCCTCCTTGCAAGCTAGCTTTTTTCTTCTTCTACTCCAAATTTGGGATCAAGTGCAAAAGATTGTGATCAATTTGGTGGAGGAATGGGGAGATTTGATGAAAGGGGGAAGAAATTAGGGTTTCCTACAATAGGGTGTTCTAAAATAGGCAAGTGGTTATGAAGAGACATTATATAGGCTGAAATTAGGTTTAATTTGGGTTGTTGTGGCTGTCGAAATTAAGATCTAGGGTTAGGGTCTCTCATGGTGGGCTTTGGGCCAAGATTAGTAACTAGCTAGTTCAACTCCTTAACCAAAAGTCCAATTAACTAAACTCTCTCAATCCTCTCATGAACCCTAGTCACACTCAAGTCAACTAAGACCAACTAAAGTTATATTAGGGTCCCACACCATGCTAACTAAGTCACCAAAGTCAAAGTCAAACTCTAGGCTAGTCTCTAAAGTCACAACTAGCAAAAGTCAAAAATAACAACCATAAATCAAATATTTAACAAATAGTTCCAAGAAACTAAAATGACCAAAATATCCCTAGGCCAAAAATGATAATTAATATCCTAATCACATGGTTAGGCTCTAAGTCAAGCAGTCTCTAGGATTTTACTAGCAACATGTCAAAATCACAAGTTATGGTTTTAATTAGTTTTAAAATGATTAAAAATCACCAAAAATTATATCATGATTTAAATAACATTAGTAAATGATTATAAATACAAAATTTCAAAATTATCCTCATTTGGAAAAATGGGTGTTACAATATGGTAGGAAATATAGAGCTAACAGTAAAATAAAATACATGACGTGCTGTAAAAAAATACAGTAATACAGGAGATACGGATAAGTAAACCGAGATCATGAAATATAATAAATAATCTATGAACTATAATAAATATAAGTGCTTCAGAGCACAAGATGATCATGTGATTGGTATAGGTGTGTACACGAGTATACTAAGGGGTCTCCATTATACGTGAGGGTATAATAGACATATACACGAGTATGCTAAGGGGTTTAATCACATGATCACTTCTACTCCCCAGCCCCGATCAATACACAAGGATCTGACCAAGTTATGTTACATACACGATAGTTGGTTTTGCATAAAAAGTACATATGAACATACGAGAGTACATGGGAGCACATGATTTGTACACGAATAATACAAATACAAGGAGTACACGATGCACATGGTAAAGTACATGAATATGAAATACCCGATGTATCTACTGAGGGGATAACATCGCATAAAAAGATCCATAGAGTACTGGTCCGTGATAACAACGTGTCAGCATCAAGTAAAGTAGTCTAAAGCAGGCAATATAGATACTATCATGAATGAAAACTAACAGAAAATGTACTCGCCTGATACCCTGAGCAACTAAAGTGTACAGATGTCCAACTGGAGTAATAGAGTCCTATTTAGAGAAATACAGGGTATAATGAGTTCAATATTGAATATTTGAATTAAACAATAAATTCTACATGCTATAGGCCTCTCTAGGTCAAAGTCAATCCTTGGTCAACTATCGAGTCAAAGTCAATCCTTGGTCAACATTTGGTCAAACTAGATTTGGTCCACATTGGTCTTTAGTCTAGTCTAGGGTTTGGGCTAAAAGGCTATGCAACAAGGTTCAAACAAAATTCTATATTAACTAGCTTATAATTCTAACTCATAATTCATAAGCATCATTGCCAAAATCTATATGAGCTAATCAAAATCCCTAACCATAAACCATAACATATGCATAAGGCATAACACAAATACATATACTTAATGTATCTATACTATCACTTTCTACCTAACCTTCATGTACCTACATAATCTTAATTCTACATTACAACACTACTACTCAACCCTCAACTCATAGCCCACATCATATACATCTAAGGTATAACACATATAGCTATATAGGGCATTACACATAACATAGGTATAATGTATTACACTATGGCGTCTACAATAACTCACTCTAATCCAACTATATACCAACTCTAAGATGCCACACATAACCTACATCATATACCATATACCACCCTAACCCATAATACAAACCCCCAAATTGAATAAGGTATCAACCAAACCAAACCTAGGCTCTAACATAACAATATATATGTAACCACCCCTATATACATCACAGATAAGGGACTAACCTCAACTAGATTAGTGAAGGGACAACTAAGGATATGCAGGACACTTACAAGGTCAGGACAGATGCTTACATGATACAAGATGTTTAATATGCAGTTACCAAATTAAGGTAGGACTGCATGTTGCTATATAACATCTAATATATCAATTAGCATGGACTGAACCTACAGATATATGAGTAGCCTAAAGATTATGAGGACTGCTCAATAAAAGGGTTTGATACTCCAATTGAAACAAGAGGAATGAACTAAGTTATTTGGAACTAAACCAAGGTATGAGAATAATGCAAGGACTGAACTAACAAAGAGATGAATCTGAACCTTAAAATTAATATATGAAGAAAAAGGGGACTGAAGCAGAGCTAAACCAACCTGGGTAAGCTAAACCAAGCCAAGGCAAGGTAATGACTGCCAGAACAAATCAGTCACCTGGGCATCCCTGTAACAGGGAGCCCTGCCTAAGCCATGTCCTGCTGCCAACTTATATATATATCCATAAATATAATACACATCTCACATACATGTATACATTGACACCGGAAAATTCCCATCTATAGGATGACAATATCCATTTGATACCTAGGATATTCAAATGGGATGCTCTCTGAGTTATCCTACTAAACACTAATCTCTACTGATGCTAACATGAACTAACACAATCCCAATTACACTAACATATCAAATACTAACATATACTCATTGTTATCAAACTGTGTCAAGGTAATAGGGACTAATACTATGTATATACTGAACTATTTTAGAGGATATGGGAAGGGGCCAACACATTAACACACAAAGCTAGGGTTCTGACACCAAGAATCTAACACACACTCCCAAATCACTCATGCAACCAACTCTTCGAGTGTCACATGGACGCTCTCTCAACTGGACACAAACTAAACCTTATTTCTCTGGTTCATTTGAGACACATTTAAGACACACCAAGATATCCAAATTACACACACAACACTCTAACACTCTCACACACATACGACTGATATCTAAAGGTAATACAGGCAGGGCAGATAGTGTATATACATATGAATTGACACATTGGATAGGGATTCCACTTAAAATGTGACTGGACCTAATGTAACTACAGTTGGTAATGTCTAATACATATGGGGACTGAACCTAATCCAAAAGAGGCGGCAATTGAACCAACACAAGGCAGGACAGATGATCAATATGCAGGACAATTTAAAAATGATGAAGTAAGCATCTATGGTGCAGGTATCTAAGTAGCAGGGTAATGAATACAATTTGGGGTTGCAGACATATGCAATGAACTATAGGTGGTTGTATGACATCTATAACATTCAATAGCTAAAGTTTGACAGAACATGGTGAAGTATATGGGTGATGTAATATTAAGGGTCTGAACAATTATTGACAGGAACTCAAGGCCAATAATGGGTAAGTGCAGTTTGGCTCGACTGAACCAATACCCAGGTTCAGTGCATGGTATTGCATTAATCTAATATAAAGAGTGAAAGGAAGAACCTGTACATACAAGCATTACATGGTAGCAGGGCAGATATGCTTTAGACTGTACATGCCAATGGATGGACAGATTCATTAAAGCATGGCAGGACATTTGTGTGGTCGATCGATCATGATGATGTAGGGATATAATGGTAAACAATTAGGTGACTGGTACAAAGCAGTATACACGACACCCTCAACTCTCCTCACTGAATAGAACACCCACACACTACAAATCCACACAATACTACTGCCCCATCTCAGTATTCACACCCCACAGGCCAAGTCCTCACTAAACACTAAACACTCACTCACTCACCCACTGCTCAAATCATATTCCAAGAATGGAGGACTGCACACTATAGTAATCTGGATAGAACCTATATGGCTAACTGGTTATGAAGGGTTGGATTGAACCTAGATTCAAGACCAACCATAACTGCTAACATAGCCTGCACAGCAAATATGTAAGTTCAGATCAATGCAGTGCTCGACTGCTCAATGGGGGACTTGTAGTACATGCCAAGGCTCAAATAGGCTTGGCTCGAAGCCATTAACCTAGGATCATGTGTCAGTCATCAGGACAACCTAAAACAGTGATTAGATGATGAATCTAATGTGTATCGAAGGAGAACATAGCCCAGTAGCAGGGGAGCTACTGTTCATGGCTAAACATAGGCCGAGTGTCCCCGTGTCCAATAAAACCTATCAAAACACTTCAAAATCACCCCAGTCCAGTACACATGTAATATGCAGGTAATTAGCAATCCAAATATATAATTATATCATAAATTAGAGATCAAAATATCCTATGGGGCATTTCACAAACACTTGAGATACGTATCTGATATTCTTGCGATATGCACCCTAAATGGATTCGAATTCGAACCAAACTCTACCTAATGATAGGGGGACCCTAAATGAATGCATCTATGGAAAGAAAACTGAAATTAAAAAGGTTTAGAGGCTCTTACCAATTGGGAGTTGGAATCCTAATAAAATAATCCGTAGAATAGATCTCCCACCAAGCTCCAATAGCCAAATTCCTCTAAATCCCTCCTAGCTAGCCAATAGAGGCCTCTTCTCTTCAAGAGGAAGAGTTTGCAATTGGTTTGGATGAATTTGGAATTGATTTGAGGAATGGAGACAAATTTGGAGAAGAACACAAATTAGGGCTAGGGTTTCAATGAAAGGGAAAAAGGAAGGGGGCTAATGATGACCTATATAGTGGGGTGGGGCTGTTGTGGCCGGCCAACATGGTTGGGCTAGGGTTTGGTTAGGGTTTTATTGCTTAAGGGGCCTTTCTTAGTTGTCAAATTAAGCTCATTTGCTAAAGGCCCAAACTAACACATTGTTTATATTCTCTAATTAGATTCTAAGTGATTCCTAGCTAGATTAGAGTCTAATTACTCATCTAAGTTCATTAGCTAGGTCTCCATGGTCATGGTTAGTCTCTAGGCAAAGTAGTTTTAAGGTTTTACTAGTTAATGACACAATCACTATACACTAATTAAAATAATATAAAAATAATCAAGAATTCATTAATTGATATCACTAACATGATTTAAATCCATTATTTAATAACTAACATAATCAATTTTACAAAAGTTCAAAATTACTCTCATTTTAGAAAAGTGGTAGTTACACAGTGTTACCGTAATATCCTTCTCTTGCTTTTCTAGACGATCGACAAGCAACTTAGTAGAACAATGATCTCTGAAGAATATGCTCAGCTTTGTCAATGGATCCCAAATGACCGACAATAATAATTCTCAAAATGTGATCAGAATTAACCAATCCATAAATACGTGACAGTCGTTGCGCTTCATACCCGTCAGTTTGTTCTCCTTCGGGTCGATGCATCTTCTTAAATTCGACACGTACCCATCAGAAAATTTTAGGCCCTGAATCCACCTACAAAGTCTCCCTTTATCCTCCCTGTCTAGAGAGAAAATTGCCTTAGGCTGCTTATACTTTCCATTGCCTTCATTTATCAAATGCAACGCAGGACGTTTGCATATATCTTCCAAGTCCAACCTGGCCTTGGGATTGTCTTTCGTCTTTTCCTTTACGTCCATCACAGTATTAATTATGTTGTCAAACACATTCTTCTCGATATGCATGACATCAAGGTTATGTCTGATCTGATTGGTGCTCCAATATGGCAGGTCCCAGAATATAACTTTTTGTCCAATTATGAGTGCGGCTAAATTCATCACTTGTATCCCTTTGTAGGCTCTTCGATAGCACTTAAAAAATCTTTGACCTTCTCCCATATCGTGTCTCCGGTCCACCTTGGCGGTGGATTGGCCTTCTCCACAACGCCAGCACGAAAAGCATTCATGTTCCTCGGGAACGGATGGTCCTTCGGCAGGAACTGTCGATGATAATTGAAGAAGCACGGTTTTCCTCCGTATTTCAAACGGAAAGCTTTCATGCGGTCCATACAATACGGACATGAGAGACGGCCATGAGTGCTCCATCCAGATAATATTCCATAGGCCGAAAAGTCGTTGATGGTCTATATCAGTACGACCCTCATCTGAAAGTTCTGCTTTCTGGAAACATCATACGTGTTGGCACCTACTTCCCACAGTTGGTTCAACTTATATATCAACGGCTGTAAGTACACATCGATATTCCTCTTCGGATTGTTCGAACCCAAAATGATAACGATTAGAAATATGTAAGGAGTCTTCATACACATCCACATCGGTAGATTGTACGGAGTGACAATCACTGGACAACACAAATACTGGGAACCTGAAAATTCGAACGAGGTAAAACCGTCAGAGGATAGCCCCAATTTTATATTACACGGATTAGAAGCAAAATCTGGATACACTCGATCAAAGTGCTTCCATGCTTCTCCAACGGATGGATGATCCAAAATTCCATCGATCTGTTCCTGTCTGTGCCAACTCATGTTCTCGGCAGTCTCCTTCACCATAAACAACCTTTACAATTACGACGTCAAAGGCAACTAGTACATCGAATCGGTCGGCTTCCTTACACCGGGAGTCCTACTTGAACTTGTTGCCTTATAGCGATCAGCACCACAAAATATGCACGCATCTTTATCGTTGTCATCTTAGTAGTACAACATACACCCGTAGCGACGTACATCGATTTTCTCGTATCCCATCCAGAGATATCTCACCATCCTCTTAGACCAGTAGAAGTTTGTAGGTAACTTTGCACCCTCCGGCAAGATCTCTATAATCAATCCGATGATTCGGTTGTAGCATTCTTGAGACATGTTGAAATCGGACTTGATGCTCAGTAATTTTGTAACCACCTCCAATGATGAATGATCCTCACATCCAGGATACAAAGGAGTCCTTGCATTCTCTAGCAACTCCATAAACTTTGCAATATATGTATTCGGTGCCTCCTCAGCCGCATCATGATTGTCCGGATCGAAACTAGGCCCTGCAGCATCAAAAACCATGTTCACCCACCCTTCGTCGTAACCAGCGTGGTCATGGACATCCACATACGACAAATTAGGCTCCAGCTCGATGCTAAAGGCACAAGTTCTCCGTATGAGGTCTACTGATAGTAACTCGGCATGAAACCTTTCGAGTACAAATGATATGTCACATCCACTTCTGGATAATATTTTATGTTGTGACATCTCACACATGGACACTTAATTTTGGTACGGTCCATGTACTGAGGGAACGCCTTGGTGAATTGCAGAAACTGCTCTACCCCCTGTATAAATTTATCTCGTACACTGCACATGTCATCAGGATAATGATTGTACATCTACGAACGATGTCGCAGATCGTAATTCATATCTATTTTATAATAATTCTACAAAGATTGATACACATTATTCGAGTATATTCTAAATATATTCATAGACACATGAGTATTAAATGAGTGTCGTCACGTGTTCAACAAGAAGGCCCCCTCTATGGCCCCCCTCTACTTTCTTGCTTCTCATTCGACTCTCTTAGCCTCCTATTCTGCATCATATGATATCCACCTCAACCAAAGCCTAGAGAAGTTTGAAAATATTAATATTAACCAAGGTTTACAATATCGGTATTGGTATCAGAAGTAAAAAGTTTTTGATCGGTGGTAGGGCGAGCCATAATCCTTTGACGGAGGATTCTTTGACGGAGAATCCTGGCTCGCCCCCCCCCCCACCAATCCTTTGACAGAGAATCCTCCGTCAAAGGATTCTGGCTCGCCCTACCACCAATCGAAAACTTTTTACTTCTGATACCGATACTGTTGTGAACCTTGGTTAATATTAATATTTTCAGAAATTTCTAGGCTTTGGTTGAGGTAGATATCATATGATGTGGAATAGGAGGCCACATGACCCGAATGAGAAGAAGGGGAGTAGGGAGGATACACTCTAGATACTTTCAATTATACTCCAAACTTACCTTGACAATTACCCAATTTCTAAAATATCTTATATACTACTAGGATACTCACTCTATACACTCTATGTACTACGATATACACTCTAGGTACACTCTATACACTCTAGGATACTCACTCTATACACTCTAGGTACTACGATATACAACTAGGATACTCACTCTATACACTGTTACTTACTTATACAAGCCTTTTAAGGGAATCAGCGTTATACTAGATTTTCGAAAAAAATCTAAAACTCTGATAGTCCCAAATGGCTTGGCATAAGTAAATTTAATTTCCAGAGAAGGGCTCACATGGACACTTGATTTCAGGCTAACACGGACACTTAACATAAGAGACAAGCGAAACCGGATCGATATCGGTCGGTATCGGATCGGGACATGCGAAACCGTATCGATGCCGGCCGTATAGGCTTTTCCCAAATCAACCATTGCATACAAAATATAGGACACAATCTAATCTATTGTCCTGGTTAAACCACTGTCCTGTGCACTCCCTTGTGCACAGGTCACTGCTTCTGCTGCTTCCTATACTGGCACTCTCTTGTGAATTGGTTCACAACTCTCAGGTTTCGGGGGGGACTGATGCAAAGGATTAGTCCCAAAGTCTGAACTTGTTCCTAAGTCATTCCTCTCCTATACAACACCTCCTATTGTATAATACATATATAGGATACCATACTATATATGGGATACACTACTATTAAGACATATTTATACTCTCATATGGACATACAGTCCCCAACTCCAACCTATACCAGTCAACATCTTCCCATTATCTGATTTTTCCCCTTCATTCAAATGTGTAGCTTCATATAATGTACTTATACATAAAAGGGTCTGAACCTAGCTAGATATACCTCTATATATACATAAATGAATATTCAAATGTACATGTATATATAATATATTATATATATATATATATATATATATATATATATATATATATATATATATATATATATATATATATATATATATATATATATATATATATATATATATATATATTTTATATAATATATATATATATATATATATATATATATATATATATATATATATATATATATATATATATATATATATATATATATATATTTATATATATAAGTACATAATATATATATATATATATATATATATATATATATATATATATAAATATTTATATTTATATATATATATATATATAAGTACATAATATATATATATATATATATATATATATATATATATATATATATATATATATATATATATATATATATATATATATTATGTACTTATACATAAAAGGGTACTTATACATAAAAGGGTCTGAACCTAGCTAGATATACCTCTATATATACATAAATGAATATTCAATATATATATATATATATATATATATATATATATATATATATATATATATATATATATATATATATATATATATATATATATATATATAAGATAGGGTTGTGTTGTATCAGCATGCGTGTGTGTATCGTGTGTTAGCGTGTGTGTCTATGTGTATGTGTCGTGTGTGTGTCAAAGTGTGTCTATGTCAGTGTGTGTGTCGTTTAAGCGTGTGTGTGTGTCGTATCTGTGTGTCTATGTAAGCGTGTGTGTGTGTCGTATATGTGTCAGCGTGTGTGTTTGTCTGTGTCAGCGCATGTGTGTCTCGTGTCTGTATGTTTGTGTCAGTGTGTCTGTGTCGTGTCAGGAAAAGGGATTTAGGGTTGGGGTTTACCTACCTTGGTCGGGGTCGGGTCGGGGTCGCCGGGGCTGGAGCAGCGGCGGAGGGGACTGGACCAGCGGCGACGAGGATGTCGGCGGTGGAGGACTGGAGCAGCGTCAGAGGGAAGGGTGGTCGCCGGAGGGAGGGCGTCACCTGGGGGAAGGGGTCGCCGGAGATGAGAGGGGCAGGGGGAGAGAAATTTTGGGGAGAGCATGAGAATGAAAAGTTTGGAAGAAAATAATAAAAAGTCGATCGGCCAGCAAACCCTATATGAAATAATTTAGCGACGTCGGAAACAGACGTTACTAAACGTCGTTGTCCACTAAAATACTGGCGACATTCTAGTGGATGAGTCGCTGGACATCGCTGATTAAAATAAAACAGCGACGTTCTCCGACTACACCACGACGTTTCCTTTCCAAACCATAATGCATGTTGCTAACTGTCGCTGAAAGTCGCTGATAGTGACGTTTAGTGACATCATTTACATTCGTCGCTAAATATAACAAAAATAGCGACGTTTTGAAATGACATCGCCAATATGACTTATTCTGGTAGAGTATGCTATATCATTATTGTCCTCCAATTGGAGATGAGATATATTGACCGGTTATCATATGTACTGCTAGTATAGTAGACCTAGAAAGCGTTCTACCATCGACACTGTGGCGTAGGCTGGGCGCTGTCACGCACTTGTGCCCCTATACCGGGTACGGGTCGTAACAGCACCTACTAGTGATATTGTAGACCACCCCCACCCCCCCACCCCCGAGATTCGTCAGTCTGAGTCGATTATAGTTATATTATGTCAGAAGACCTACCTAACAAACTTCCTCCTTCGAGAGATATCCAACATGCCATAGACTTAGTGTCGAGGTCCATCTTACCCAACTTACCTCATTATAGAATGAATCTCACATAACACACAGAACTTAGACGCCAAGTGGACGAGTTGTTACGGAAGGGCTTTATTCGTGAATGCTTGAGTCCTTGTGCCGTTCCTGCACTACTCACTCCCAAAAAAGATGATTGTTGGAGGATGTGCGTAGATAGTCGTGTCATCAATAAGATAACCGTCAAGTATAGGTTCCCTATTTCTCGATTTGATGACATTTTTGACACGATGGCAGGCGCTAGTATCTTTGCCACTTAAGCTACATTAATACATTATCTTATTTAACTATGCATCATAAAAATATTACAACAACTAACATCCGAAATTTAGGGCTCTCTATATTAGAGGACCATGTTCGAACGTTCCAGATGAACATGTTCAGGGCTGACTCTGTACAGCTTAGACGGCTCAATTTTTGAACTGTTTCCAAACCGCATTATATAGTAGAAGATAAAGATATATTGTTTGTGTAGTACCCCGCTCCGCATGGTGCATTATGCTGAGTCATTGATTCGAAGAGTTGCGTTGACCCGATTACGTATCAATACGAATCGATACAAAGAGTTACGTTGTCCCGAGGATGCATCGAGTCAGATAGTTATATTGACCCGATGAACGCATCAAGTAAGATCGATGCAAGTGTTAAGTTGGCCCGAGGCAAAGCGTTGAGTCGGTACGAAGATTCTAAAAAATCGATTCAACGCAAGACGTTTGAACCAATCAAACAAGTATTGATTTTAGTTGGTTTCGTGTGCAGGCTATACGTTTACACTGAAATATTAGAGGTCGGCATTTTTTCTTATTCAGAAAAGGGTCCGCAAAACCAATTGTCGCCTTACGACGGACTGAGGCGTTGGCACGGTAAACCAAATCGGACGTATAATTCAATGAAGCACGAAGTGCTCAAATAGCTAACTCAGGAGAGTTGGTCGTGCAACGAAGTTATAAAATCGAGCTGCATCGGCTTGGTAAAACGACAAGACGTATCGACTCAAGGTGGGAGGATTGACTCTTCTTTTTACCCCGTCATGCCTAAGTCAGAATGTATCATTGTATGCTAAGTTAACCTATCAACGCCACGGGTGTGGTCCAATCGAAGATAAATAATAGTGTGTGTCGAACACTAGTTAGAACGTTTAAAATGAAACGTGCATCAAATGCATGAGTCGCTATGGAACATTGGATATCGCAAAGGCGAGCTCCTCGGTGCACAAGCTGCAAGAACATGGGATAACTGTATTCAACGAGTGCCTTCGTGCACGAGTTATTCCGTGCCCTTGCGCACGAGTTAGAAAGGCTAGCACATTGAAAGAAAAATATAGACGAGTGCCCTAGTGCACGAGCCACGTACATTGAACACTACGGCATAGAATATGAAAATATGGCTTCGATGCGTACAGCAAGTGCACGACGTGAAGGAAAGATGATAAATGTGTCGAAATGTGCCTACGTACACAAGATCATAAAAGATGGCTTCGTTGCGAAAGAATACAGTTGTGGCATGAATGTGACGGAACTGTCAGATATGATATAATGCCTCGAAAGGTGTTCGGGACCTTCGGGTCGTTCGGTTGACGAACATTGAGTTGAAGCATGATGCCATTGAACATTGAAACGAAGTATGAAATGTAAGAATATAGAAAGTTAATGAAAAAAATACGAGATGATAAAGTCTGAGTCTCGAACTCAAGACTATGTTTGGTTGTTTGAATAATAGTAGTGCGTTGCATGGTCGAATAGACTTGAGATAATTGAGATAATCTTCCGTGCACAGAACGTTCCCTCCGAACAGGCTGCACCAGGGCACCGGGACCGTTCGGCCTAGGAGGGATATAATCTTTGATGGGCACTCATCTGCAATACGACTAGCCATCGGTTATAGATGTGAAAAGCCACAAATAATGGTATGCACGCGGTATATTTCGGTTGTTTAGGATAGCAACCCAACCCGTGATACGCCAGGCTACCCAAATTTGCGAAAGAAAGAAAGAGACAAAAGAAAGAAAGAAAAAGAAAAGAGAAACACCTTTAGTCCATTTTGGCACGGATATGCCAAGACCTCCATATAGTTAAGGAACGATGGGTTGAAAGTGTAGGCATGTATGTGTCCTGCACACATAGATCATGCATAGAGAGCACTTATAACATGAAAGGGAAGGAATGGGGCATATTCACCTTGCGTCAGTGTAAGGGCGAGTGCATCGACTTGGTAAGAAGTCGCGCCACCAAACAAATATGAGATTGCTTGTCTGCTTGCCTATTCAATTCGAATAACATGCTTGCCATGATATCATGCTTTACCGCTTTCGAATATGCCATGAAATCGAACCTAAGCAGAATATAGCAAGATCATACGCTAAGTTGCATGATTAAACAAAATACTAAAATATCGGGTTAGAATGTTGGTATTTTTATCAGTACATGCGAGGACGAAAGTACTGATCCCCAACCAGCTTTCTTGCAGGGTATAGGGAATAGATTGCTCGCGATAAAGCTTCGCTTGATCGCACAGAGGCATAGAATGTCGTAGCATTTGAAGCGTGCGATCACATTGACGCTCAGACTTGCAACAGGATTGATATGGCCGAGTTATAGAAGGCATGGTGTATAGAACGGTGAAATCCTTTGTGGGCAAGAGAGAACTTGAGTGTTGTAGCCAAACTGGCAAATTTAGTTGGGCTATGAAAGCCTTTGTAACCTCAGTTCGAATATCAATAAATAGAATTATTTCGTATACTCTATTTTCTTTTCATTGTTAACATCAACTCAATATAACCATTTGCGAACTTGTCATCTTACCTTGCACGAGCGCAACTCCAGGCTCGTGCGGCATCACGCCCCCTGCGAGGACGATGATTCGGGTGATTCTGGGTCGGGGCGTGACAAATTGGTATCAGAGCTCTAGGCTCAACTTTCTCAGGACGCTTGCTTCATTTTAAGTCTAAAGAGTTGCCCACCACCAATCAAATCACTCTTGACTCTACTCGATGCCGCACTGAATGTTCCATACAATAAGTCTAATACAAAGTCGGATAATGTTGCTGCAAGTACTTCGAATTTACATGATAACGCTCCAGTCCCAAAATACTTAGGACTAAGTACGTATCCATGCAAGCTGTACACATACGAGGTATATTCCAATATATGGAAACCTCGTATGTATACATAAGCTGTGAAATACAGTAAACCATGATAACTAAATCTCATCCACCAAATAAAAGAAGAATAATATAAATCATCTATGAACTTTGTCATTTATACATGTAGTTGGGCGGAGACAAATTCACTACCAACCATTTAAATGAGAAGAAAATATACAAGGAAGGGATGGATAGAATAACTGATCCAAGAGCAATCCTCCTAGATAGAAAGGGATAGACCACGATCTTGGCTAGAGCACCTGCAAAACGTCATCAAAGCACACACCTGGAGAGATCACCAGGTCCTCAAAGGAACGTAACAAGATACAGGAAGAACATGCCACATAACTGAATATATATAATATATCATAAATAACAAGTAACAAGATCCAATATCTCATCATCGAAACAGTAGACTACCGCTATAACCAAACAAGGACAAGGGATAGCACACTATTCCGCGATGCGACATTGTCCCAAGCTTCTAATGGAACGGGGGTGACATGACATTGACGAGGGTTATCTAACCATTCTAATATATTTATACATTTAAGAACAAACCTTTCATCGCATGAGCCCTGCCTGACGTTCAAAAATGACAGTGACCTAAGAGCATGATGTTCAAAAATGACAGTGGCCAACTTGAGGGAGTAAGCATACCCGTATCTCCAACGCATGACGTTCAAAAATGACAGTGGCCAACCTGAGGGGGTAAGCATACCCGTATCTCCAACGGAGCTTCCAGGTTACAGAGGAATGTATAATCGAAGCCCATACGACAAGAAAATATTCTCCCCACCCGATGCACCTATCTAAGTCGCATCCGCGATCATGTACCTCTACTAACTGCTAAGTCTCCTAACATACCTCTATTAGCAGTTAGACCTAACGCATGCGTATGGGTGATCAGCAACACGCAAGTACCTCTACATGCTACTCATCTCAGACATATCTCGTAATACAACTGTGTCAAGGTTTATGCAATACACTACAGATGGTAGTCCCTTAACTATAGGTCTATATGTAATCAAAGGATAATAACTGAAGCTAATATCACTGAGCAGGTAATAAATCAGGAACTGTAATAATGGTACAGCTACAAGAACTAGCAATAAATAAACAGTGATATGTAAATAACCAAAATACAGACTAAATATAAGCAGTAAATATGGCAATATATCTTACCTGAGGTTGTGTGCAAAAGCGCAGGATCCAATAGCTCAAACCGGTAAATCAATGAAGCAAGAAAGCCAAAATCCACGAACGGCTCCGGATGCTGAAATAAATACCACAAACGTGTTTGGAATAAAAGATATGTATTAGAAACTCCTGTCCAAAAGTCCAATTCTGGAACAGGGGCAACATCGTAATTTGGGTCAAAACGATGTCCGTCGTTGGACCAGTTTTGCATCGAAACGCGTGCTAGAACCTACAGTCTCTAAAGTCGTCAAACTATATGTCTACAGGTCCCGTTTGAGAGACGAACCCAACCGTATGTCCAAAGTTGAATTCCGACGGGCTGTGCACAAATTCGCCCATTGGAGCGAATCGCGGGCCCGCCAAATAGGCGTTTCGGTCGACCTTCTCAGAATCGGACCAAACTTGGCATACATAACCAGAAAAATGATTTGGTCCTACTGGCACAACTTTTATCTCGATTTAATGAACGTACACAAAGTAATTGGAGAATTTGCAAAAAGGCCGATACGGTAAATTTCGACGGATACGGGTCAAATTCGTCGCGCACACGCAACCAATTTAAATTTCGTCAAAGCTCACACGTCCACGAAGTCGATACGCATCTTTCGGTACTTTTGATTCACGACCACGTCGCCCGGTTTGTCAGGGCGCACGCCGTATCGGGGTGTTTTCCAATTTCAAAAATAAAATTTACAATTTTTCGTAAAACTTTAACAACTTGTAACTTTTTACATAATAGGTGAAAAGTGATTCCGAAGGTGCGTTACAATCTCATATATATTGTTTTTAACTGTCTTTAATTAGTTTCTACAAAATTCTTTTGTACAGAAAGAAAATTGGCCGACAAGTAGGTGTTTTACAACAGTTTTTAATATTCCAGAAAAATGGTTTTTCTCCAACTTCGTCTCGATTTTTCGAGCAAATTGGATAGCCATATCGAGATCCACGTGGAGGATCTCGAAGAGGGTCATGTGGGCTTTCTACATGAATTTACGGAATCAAAAGCCAACAAGAACTGAGAGAGAAATCGCATGGTAAAGTTAGGTACCATGATTTTAAATTCTGTTGTTGTTGTTCTTGTTGTTGTTGTCGTTTTCGTTGCCGTTGTCGCGGGGTGCTGCTATGCTCGCGGAGGGGAGGGGTTGGCCGAGGATGGAGGAGAGAGGAGGAGGAAGGTGGAGGAAGAGATTCGGATTAGGGTTTGGTTGGTGTTCTCACTAATATATATGCATGTATATATGTAAAGGAGATAGGGGGTTCGGCCATATGTTGCTACTGCTGCTGCTCTTAAGGGTCGGCCCCCCTCTTCTTAATTGCAAAGCTGCTGGCAGCTTGCTTAAGGGGTCGGTTCCCCTAGTGGGGCTGACCATATATATTATTATTATTATTTTCTTTTCTTCTTTAAATCTTATCTCATCTTATATATATATATATATATATATATATATATATATATATATATATATATATAATCTCCATAAAATTTAGATAAAAATTTTATATTATCTAGAACCTATTATAGACATATTTACATATATATATAAATTTAGTTTGACAATAAAAATAAAAACCAATAATAGTAACTTAATAATAATAAATATGCTTATTTAATCATGACAAAAATAAAATTAATAATAATCAAATATTAGAATAATCAAATGGTGGTTGTGGGGGACTTATACCACACACCCTTATCCGGGTCCAGAATATTGTACCAATATTGGAAAATATTATTAGATAATAATAATACTAATATTTTTTACAAATGAACAATTAATTAGAAATTATACATCAAGTCTTAAAATAATTTAAGAAATATTTGCACACACATAAATTATGCCTACATGGTCGTCTTTGGTCACACCACATGCCTACTTGGGTCTGGGTTTGGTCCGGGCCCAGTTTGGGCTAGTTTGGACAAACCAGGTCGTCTAAAAATCAATATATTAAATAATATCTAATTAAATTGATTTAAGTGAGTCAAGTCACAACTCGGCCTGGTGTTCTAGTTCGGTCATCACTATGGCTAGGCTTCCCCTAGCATGGCTAGTACGCTGGTCAAGGCACACTGCTACATTTTCCGTGCCAAAATTCATGGTCGTCTTATGCTCCAAAACTCAACAATGGCTAAGGTCATCTTTAATAATTAATAAAACATAAATTGCATAAATTAATTTTAAGTCTTTTTAAATAAAAAAAAATTCAAAAATTTAGGGGTTTTACATCCTACCCATCTTACAAGAATTTCATCCTCGAAATTTTGGAATAATAGGGTAGATAGGGTTGAGGGATAGAAAGAGTTCGTCAATACCAAAATACGATTAAATTTGGAGGAGGCGATGAAACGGCGTTCAATACAACCATGCATTAGAAAATTATGGAGTCGATATATACAAAAATATATCATGGTTATGGAATTGAATAAGGGTTGCTAGTGAAGGTAACAAAATTTTGATAATCCAATTTAGAGAATAGTAAGGAATTGAGTGGACCAAAGAGGATAATTTAGACATTTGGGAGATATGGTTCCTTGAGGGAGAACTGGATACTAATCGTCTTGGTTGAGAGTTTGACCAAGGTAAACGATTAGAATCCTTCTCAAGTGTTCAAAATGATTGAAATGGCCCGCTAATAATTCTAGGTTTGAGGAAAGGATAAGTAGTTAAAGGCGGGGATATAGCCACATGTGTTGATCGGTGGCTATCTAAATTTGTGTATATATAACTGATAGGGCAACTGAAGGTAATACCTTGAGTCTATCTATCAAGTACAGTGCATTGCCTTTCCAAATAAGTAAAAGACAAGAACAATAAAGAGTTTAAAGACGATGCTATTGAGTACGAATACGAGGTTCATAGGCGACGAAAATAATTCAAAAGAGAATTTGCCAAGGCTGTCACGGATGAGACTCTAGGGCACGTTTCACTATGTCCCCATCCACGTAAAATAATATATGAAAAGCGAACCAAAGTGCAACAGGTTGATCAGACCATCATGCACCGGTTCTGATTAGACATATGTTAGTGGGTGCATCTAATAAATATGTCATGATCAAGCTTGGTAAAGAAATAAGCTTGCAAAACTGAGGCTAATTAGCAGCATAAGATAGTCAAAATATAAGTAAGGGGGAATAATAAAGGAAATTAAATAGTCCAGGATCTTTTAAAATCTAAGTTTCGTCCGAAGTTTGGGCCTGTGCAGTTGGCTTGGTTGACTAGCTAAGTTAGGGTCCTCTGAATTTAGTCTGAGTAAACTTATCAACATGGGTCACAAGGATAAAGGCTTTGTTGGGCCGTGAGGTATTCTACCCAAGTTACAAGAGTTAAGCTAGTAGTGTGATAGCAATCAAAATAAAACACAAATTTAAGCATTTAAGGAATTAAGTAGAACAAAATCACATATCGGGTCGAAAGAATTGAGTCGAGGTTAAGTCCCTATCCGTGGTCAAAAAATATATCGGTATCATGGTAAAGGTTATAGTTTAGCCATTTTGATCAGAAATTCGTATCATAAAAATAATGTACAAGGAGGCGTATTTTAGTGGACATGATATATACATGAAGGTGGGCTTGTCTAGGTCTTGCGTATAAAAATTTGTTGGAAGGTAACAGCTAGTATTACACTCCGAATATCAAAGTCACGGTAAGGGACGCCAAAAGATCTATAATAAAAATTAGGAGTTCATGGGTGACAATTAATGCAAAAATAAAGAAGATCATGTTGAAACATGAAATAAAATTTATTTAGGACTATAGTAAAAATAATTTAGGGACACTGTTCTAGAGAGAAGATAGTCTCCTAGATGAATACAGTTAAGAAATGATCAATTCATATTCAAATTGCAAACAGTTAGTAGGTCACGAGGGATGGTCGAGTGAGTCGATGTTGAGAAACCATCACATAGTTTGGTAGATGACTAGCAACACTTATGTATACTACTATCATGGTCATGAGGGATATGGCAATTAGTATGGAATACTTCTAACTCATTAGGGCTATCTTGGTGGTCTACCATTAAAATTTTAACTCGAGTTTCCTCCAAATAGTTTCTTAATAAAATTTTCAAAATACACTATCATAATTTGTATTCACTCTAAGTCGTCCCACTTAGTCATGACTAAAAGAAATTTA
Organism: Iris pallida; assembly: GCA_029216955.1. NCBI lineage: Eukaryota > Viridiplantae > Streptophyta > Magnoliopsida > Asparagales > Iridaceae > Iris > Iris pallida. The sequence goes on along the minus strand of JANAVB010007440.1, from coordinate 17,915 downwards.
AACCCCTTTCATAAATCTCAAAGTAAACTTTTATCACATTACTTCTAAATTCTTTTTCCCAAAATTTAACATTTTAAATCCAACTATTAAACTCAAGAGTTCATAAATCATAAATCTATAAAAAAATTTCCATGACCAATCATAACTTAAAAACTCAAAAAAAAAAAATTCAAATAACTCTCTAGATAAAGATATTAGCATAATACAAAGCAATCTCAAAATTTAAGCTCAATATTTTATTGCACTTACCAACCATAATCCTACGACATTTTAAAACATTCATTTTTTATCACATCGATTTTTATATTTCAATAGTCCATACATATTTTCTAAAACCTTCATAAATAAAAACTCATTCTCTTTCTCTCTCTTTTTTACCAAATTTTTTATAACCATAATCAAAACTTTTAACTCAAAATCTAAATAGATTTATAAATCATCAATCATAGTACACAATTTAAAATTTAAAATTTTCCCTCAAAATTGTTTCCATATCTTACAAAATATTTTAAACCAAAATTTTACTATCATTACTTCCATTTTAAATTTTGAAATTTAATACACTTATTAATCGTACGTTGTACGACTAAAATAAAATTTTTACTACCACATAAAAATTTAAGATCCCTTCTAAACTAATTTATATCTGTTCAAAGATGTATAACTATATTCCAATAATTCATGAATATAAAAACTCAAAAAAATTAATCAATTTCTTAAATCAATTGTATATAGATTCTAGCTATCTTCCTGCAATATCAAATAAAATTCTATCCATCCTCTGGTGATTACTACCTGGAAATCTCAAAATAAGCTCATCTCTATCTTTTGATGTTGGTAATATCGCTGCTACCAAACTTATATTTTACTACTCATTAAAATCATACCTTTAGAAAAAGCCTTATAACTTAGTTAGAGTCTCAATGTATTCCAATTGCCAATGTAATCCTTCTAGCCATATGTTTGACCAATGAGTATATACTAGTGTAGTCATCTTCCTAGCTGTCAGTAACCACGAAAAATAAGAATTCACGGTAGGACAGAATCAAGCAAGATGCAAATCAAGGAAGGCAAACGAGAGTTCAGAATTTGAAGCCAAAGAAAGAGGTAAAGCTGTGGATGAGATCCTAAACTCTAATCCTATGTGTAGGCTCACATCGGTACAGTAACGTAACCGAAGTGATAAACTCGACCTGCATGGGCCACCATAAAAACAGGTAATTAACGCCCAGTCCCAAAATACTTAGGACTAAGTACGTATCCATGCAAGCTGCACACATACGAGGTATACTCCAATATATAAAAACTTCGTATGTATACATAAGCTGTGAAATGCAGTAAACCATGATAACTAAATCTCATCCACCAAATAAAAGAGAATAATATAAATCATCTATGAACTTTGTTATTTATATATGTAGTTGGGCGGAGACAAATCCACTACAAACCATTTAAATGAGAAAAAAATGTACAAGAAAGGGATGGATAGAATAGCTGATCCAAGAGTAATCCTCCTCGATAGAAAGGGAGAGACCACGATCTTGGCTAGAGCACCTGCAAAACATCATCAAAGCACGCACCTGAGAGATCACCAGGTCCTCAGAGGGACGTAACAATATACAGGAAGAACATGCCACATAACTGAATATATATAATATGTCATAAATCACAAGTAAAGTAAAATAGTCCCATTCGTAACAAGATCCAATATCTCATCATCGAAACAGTGGACTACCCCTACAACCAAACAAGGACAAGGGGTATACTATTCGCGATGCGACATTGTCCCAAGCTACTAATGGAACGGGGTGACATGACATTGACGAGGGTTATCTAACCATTCTAATGTGTTTATACAGTTAAGAACAAACCATTCATCGTATGAGCCCTGGATGTAAATAGGATTTGGTATAGTCCCCACTTGGCACTAGTGACCTAAGTGCATGACGTTCAAAAACGACAGTGGCCAACCTAAGGGGGTAAGCATACCCGTATCTCCAGTGGAGCTTCCGGGTTACAAAGGAATGTGTAATAGAAGCCCATACGACAAAAAATGTTCTTCCCACCTGATGCACCTATCTAAGTTGCATCCGCGATCATGTACCTCTACTAACTGCTAAGTCTCCTAACATGTCTCTATTAGCAGTTAGACCTAACGCATGCGTACGGGTGATCAGCCAACACGCAAGTACCTCTACATGCTACTCATCTCACACATATCTTGTGATACAACTGTGTCAAGGTTTATGCAATACACTACAGATGGTAGTCCCTTAACTATAGGTCTATATGCAATCAAAGGATAATAAGTAAAGTAAAGCTAATATCACTGAGCAGGTAATAAATCAGGAACTGTAATAATGGTACAGCTACAAGAACTGGAAATAAATAAATAGTGATATGCAAACAACCAAAATGCAGACTAAATATAAGCAGTAAATATGGCAATGTATCTTGCCTGAGGTTATGTGCAAAAGCGTAGGATCCAATAGCTCAAACCGGTAAATCGATGAAGCAAGAAAGCCAAAATCCACAAACGGCTCCGGATGCTGAAATAAACACCACGAACGTGTTTGGAATAAAAGATATGTATAGAAAACACCTGTCCAAAAGTCCAATTCTGGAACAGGGGTAAAATCATAATTTCAGGTCAAAACGATGTCCGCCGTTGGACCAGTTTTGCACCGAAATGCGTGCCAGAATCTACGGTCTCTAAAGTCGTCAAACTATATATCTACAGGTCCAGTATGAGAGACGAGCCCAACCGTATGTCCAAATTTAGATTCCGACGGGCAGTGCACAAATTCGCCCGTTGGAGCGGGTCGCGGGCCCGCCAAATAGGCGTTCCGATCGACCTTCTCAGAATCGGACCAAACTTGGCATACATGACCAGAAAAATGATTCAGTCCTGCTGGCACAAATTTCATCTCGATTTGACGAACGTGTATAAAGTAATTGGAGAATTTGCAAAAAGGCTGATACGGTAAATTTTGACGGATACAGATCAAATTCGTCGCACACACCCAACCAATTTGAATTCCGTCAAAGCTCACACATCCACGAAGTCGATACGCATCTTTTGGTACTTTGGTTCATGACCACGTCGCCCGATTTGTCAGGGAGCACGCCGTATCGATGTATTTTTCCAATTTTCAAAATAGAATTTACAATTTTTCGTGAAACTTTAACAACTTGTAACTTTTTACATAATAGATGAAATGATTCCGGAAGGTGCGTTACAATCTCGTATATATTATTTTTAACTATCTTTAATTGGTTTCTACAAAATTCTTTTGTACAGAAAGAAATTGGCCGACAAGTAGGTGTTTTACAACAGTTTTTAATATTCCAGAAAAATAGTTTTTCTCCACCTTCGTCTCAATTTTTCGAGCAAGTTGGATGGCCATGTCGAGATCCACCTGGAGGATCTCGAAGAGGGTCATGTGGGCTTTCTACACGAATTTACAGAATCAAAAACGAACAAGAACTGAGAGAGAAATTGCATGGTAAAGTTAGGTACCTTGATTTTAAATTCTGTTATTGTCGTTTCCGTTTTCGTTGTCGTGGGGTGCTGCTGTGCACACGGAGGGAAGGGGTTGGCCGAGGGAGAAGGAGAGAGGAGGGGAAGGTGGAGGAAGAGATTCGTATTAGGGTTTGGTTGGTGTTTTCACTAATATATGCATGTATATATGTAAAGGAGAGAGAGGGTTCGGCCATATGTTGCTGCTGCTGTTGCTCTTAAGGGTCGGCCCCCTCTTCTTAATTGCAAAGCTTCTGGCAGCTTGCTTAAGGGGTCGGTTCCCCTAGTGGGGCCGACCATATATATTATTATTATTATTTTCTTTTTCTTCTTTAAATCATATCTCATATTACATATATATATATATATATATATATATATATATATATATATATATATATATATATATATTTATATATATATATATATATATATATATATATTATATATATATATATAATATAAAATCTTCATAAAATTCAGATGAAAATTTTATATTATCTAGAACCTATTATAGACATATTTACATATATATAAATTTAGTTTGACAATAAAAAAAAACCAATAATAGTAACTTAATAATAATAAATATGCTTATTTACATGACAAAAATAAAATTAATATAATCAAATATTAGAATAATCAAATGGTGGTTGTGGTGGACTTATACTACACACCCTTATCCGGGTTCAGAATATTGTACCAATATTGGAAAATATTATTAGATAATAATAATACTAATATTTGTACAAATGAACAATTAATTAGAAATTATACATCAAGTCTTAAAATAATTTAAGAAATATTTGCACACACATAAATTATTCCTATATGGTCGTCTTTGGTTACACCACATGCCTACTTGGGTCTAGGTTTGGTCCGGGCCCAGTTTGGGCTGGTTTGGACAAACCGGGTCGTCTAAAAATCAATATATTAAATAATATCTAATTAAATTGATTTAAGTGAGTCAACTCACAACTCGGCCTGGTTTTCCTAGTTTGGTCATCACTACGGCTAGGCTTCCCCTAGCATGGCTAGTACACTAGTCAAGGCACACTGCTACATTTTTCGTGCCAAAATTCATGGTCTTTTGCTCCAAAACTCAACAATGGCTAAGGTCATCTTTAATAATTAATAAAACATAAATTGCATAAATTCATTTTTAAGTCTTTTTAAATAAAAAAATCAAAAATTTAGTGGTTTTACAACCACGTATGCGATGAATGACTCGATTCTGAGTGGTATATGATATACCACTTATGCGATGAATTGCATCGACGCGTTGTGAGAATTGCGGAAGGTTTGTCCGCAACGGACGGGAGAGTACCGAGACTCGATTGGAAATTTGTATGACGGTATGTTGATGCAAGTGTTCTTCAAAATCGGTTGGGACGATAAGACGAGACTCGTATCAATGACTGATACGTCGGACGAAAATTATAAGTCGGTTGGACGATTGAGACTAACGGAACGATTATGCCTTGAAGCAATAATCGAATCGACGGGAAAGGAAAACTCGAACTTACAAATGAGTCGCATGACTTGCGATCTCGATAGAAATATTGGACGAGGCGAATCAAATCGCACGACTTGCGATCTCGATAGAAATGTTGGGCGAGGCAAATTATAATCGGATCGCACGATGTGCGACTTCGGTGAGTTGGTTGATGCGGGTAAATAGTTCCTAAGAGATAGTTGATTACGTTACGGCGAAACTCATTTGAGTACGACTAAAACACGTAAAACTTAGAGGGCATGATCGTATAACTCGAGGGTTCGATGTTGGATAATCGGTAACTCGGTTACGCGATCAAGGCATAACGGAATGCAACGAATCGAGAAATGATTCGAGACGTATGGAAATGTTTGTGGAGAACTTGGACGTTTGCAATGCAAGTTGTCGATGTTGAAACATAATAAAAGTTGACCCTTACGCTATCAAAATTGATACGACGTATCGAGATCGATACGTAAGGAAACGTAATCACCATGTGAGAATACAAAATGGAGTGTACCTCGCACTATCAAAAAAATTTGTAAATAACAACACGAGAATGAACGAACTGGTTGATCATGAACTTTGTGATTGATCAAGACGAGACTATAAGTCATCGACGATTGTTCGATGCGTATAACATCTCGTAGGTCGACCGCAAATAAGATAGACTCGAACTCAATGCGAGGAGATGCTTCATGAATAGCGGAATCATCGACGGTAGTGCATGACTTTACTCGGAGGATAGTTGTGCATCAGTTGCGCCGATAGAAATGATTTTGTCCAAAATTGGGTAGTGGCATCGAAATCGTCGAAACGTGATTTAGCTCCGAAATAAGATATAGCATGGTTCGTAGTAAACTGTCCTTCGTTAATGATCCACAATTATCGAGCGTAGCTTCGGGGCAGCTGACCCTAGAAGACTTGACCATCAAATCAAATTGAATGTTGCAGACCGTAAGATGACCTATGCGTTGTCACATGCAAAATTACATCAATAACAAATATTAGGTGGTGCATGTTGACGATAAGTCTAGGCGATCGAAAAAATAAATTGTGGGAACAGCTTTCGATTGAGAATGATGTAGCTAGATGTTGAGTATTCGTCGGATGAATGCTTGAATGGTTTTGTTGGTCGACGATCGAACTAGAAATTCACCAACGAACTTGGTGATTCGGATAGGCAATTATGAGAATCGTGCTATACACGAGAGAGAACGATAAGGGAATGACTTACGAGTTATGTCATTAGATTTGGATTCACCTTAGAATCGAGCTTGCATGAATCGGACTTATATTCGATGTTGCGAGACGGGAAAGTATAGAATTTGGTTAGAAATTTCTTACTCGATAGGAATCGAACGTAAGACACATCATAAAGACCTTCGTGTCAAGGCAATCGTTGCCTTGAGCATCGTCGAATGGAATTAAACTTGATTCGGATAGATTACGGGCCTTTGTGCAATGTCAAATTGAGTTGCGTCGGAAGAATTGAGCATGGTGTCTAAGTAAGTCACCTAGCGGACATAGTCCTGAATGTTGATGCATTTACAAGTCAACAAAAGAAAAGCATATCGAGATAAGATACGAAGTGAAACTTCATAAATAAGTTGGGTAGTGACGTCGAACGCAAGGCGTTACGAAGACTCGTTGTGATCGGATGCGCGACGGCTTGATGCGACGCACAGAATTGATAGTCCCGATGAAACTTACAAAGTGAGAAATGCGATTTTGAATCGCATCGTGTGCCTTGACTTTTGTTGGATGATCGCGTGTGTATCAATATGCATATGCGCTAGAATTGCGAGAACAAGCACTAGAGCCCAAGTCCGATCGAGAGTACGAGGTAGTAAGTAATTGAGAATAAGAAGTTACATGTTAGCGTTGTTCCGATATCCTACAACTGAGCTTGGCTGAAATGCATATATTGGTGGAACGCCTAAAATATGTATGATTCCAAACTAAATTGTATGATCTAAACGATAGTGATACGAGATCGTGAAACGATCTAGTGAAACCCTTGAAATTTAGTGATAGTTTCGGTTCGAGGACGAACCTTGTTTTGAGTGGTATATTTGTAATGCCCCGCTCCACATGGTACATTATGCTGAGTCATTGATTCGAAGAGTTGCACTGACCCGATTACGTATCGATGTGAATCGATACAAAGAGTTACATTGTCCCGAGGATGCATCGAGTTGGATAGTTACATTGACCCGAGGAACGCATCGAGTAAGATCGATGCAAGTGTTGGCCCGAGGCAAAGCATTGAGTCAGTTCGAAGATTCTAAGAAATCGAATCAACGCAAGGCGTTTGAACCATTCAAACAAGTATTGATTTTAGTTGGTTTCGTGTGCAGGCTATACGTTTACGCTAAAATATTAGAGGTCGGCATTTTGCCTTATTCAGAAAAGGGTCCGCAAAACCAATCGTTGCCTTGCGACGGACTGAGGCGATGGCACGGTAATCTAAATCGGACGTATAATTCAATGAAGCACAAAGTGCTCGAATGGTTAAGTCCGGACAGTTCGTCGTGCAACGAAGTTATGAAATCGAGCTGCATCGGCTCGATGAAACGACAAGACGTATCGACTCAAGGTGGGAGGATTAACTCTTCTTTTTACTCCTTCATGCCTAAGTCAGAATGTATCATTGTATGCTAAGTTAACCTATCGACGCCACGGGCGTGGTCCGATCGGAAGATAAATCGTAGTGTGTGTCGAACACTAGTTAGAACAATTGAAATGAAACGTGCATCAAATGCACAAGTCGCTATGGAACATTGGATATTACAAAGGCGAGCGTCTCGGTGCGCAAGCCGCAAGAACATGGGATTACTGTATTCGGCGAGTGCCTTCGTGAACGAGTCTTTCCGTGTCCTCGCGCACGAGTTAGAAAGGCTAGCACATTGAAAGAAAATATAGGCGAGTGCCCTAGTGCACGAGCCATGTACATTGAACACTAAGGCATAAAACATAGAAATACGGCTTCAATGAGTGTAGCAAGTGCACGACGCGAAGGAAAGATGATAAATGTGTCGAAACGTGCCTACGTGCACAAGATCATAAAAGATGGCTTCGTTACGAAAGAATACAGTTGTGGCATGAATGTGACGGATCTGTCAGATATAACATGATGCCTTAAAAGGTGTTCGGGACCTTCGGGTCATTCGGTTGACGAACATTGAGTTGAGGCATGATGCCATTGAACATTGAAACGAAGTATAAAATGTAAGAACATAGAAAGTTAATGGAAGAAATACAAGATGATAAAGACTGAGTCTCGGACTCAAGACTATGTTTGGTTGTTTGAATAATAGTAGTGCATTGTATGGTCGAATGGACTTGAGATAATTGAGATAATCTTCCGTGCACGGAACGTTCCCTCCGAACGGGCTGCACCAGGGCACCGGGACCGTTCGGCCTAGGAGGGATATAATCTTTGATGGGCGCTCATCTGTAATACGACTAGCCACCGGTTATAGATGTGAAAAGCCGTAAATGTTGGTATGCACGCAGTATGTTTCGGTTGTTTGGGATAGCAACCCAACCCGTGAAACGCCGGGCTACCCAAATTTGAGAAAGAAAAGAAAGAGAGAAAAAAAGAAAGGAAAAGAAAAGAGAAACACCTTTAGTCCATTCTGGTGTGGATATGCCAAGACCTCCATATAGTTAAGGAACGATGGGTTGAAAGTGTAGGCACGTATGTGTCATGCACACATAGATCCTGTATAGAGAGCACTTATAACATGACAGGGAAGGAATGGGGCGTATTCATCTTGCGTCAGTGCAAGGGCGAGTGCGTCGACTTGGTAAGAAGTCGCACCACGAAACAAACACGAGATTGCTTGCCTGCTTGCCTATTTAATTCTGATAACATGCTTGCCATGATATCATACTTTACCGCTTTCGAATATGCCATGAAATCGACCCTAAGGAGAATATAGCAAGATCATAAGCTAAGTTGCATGATTGAATAGAATGTTGGTCTTTTCGTCAGTACATGCAAGGACGAACGTACTGATCCCCCACCAACTTTCATACAGGGTGTAGGGAATGGATTGCTCGCAGCGAAGCTTCGCTTGATCGCACAGAGGCATGGAATGTCGTAGCGTTTGAAGCGTGCGATCGCATTGACGCTCGGACTTACAACTGCATTGATGCGGTCGAGATATAGAAGGCATGATGTGTGGAACGGTGAAATCCTTTGTGGGCAAGAGAGAACTTGGGTGTTGTAGCGAACTTGGCAAATTTAGTTGAGCTATTGAAAGCCTTTGTAATCTCAGTTCAAATATCAATAAAGAGAATGTTTCGTATACTCTGTTTTTTTTCGTTGTTAACATCAACTCAAAGATAACCATTTGCGAACTTGTCATCTTGCCTTGCACGAGCGCAACTCCAGGCTCGTGTGGCATCACGCCCCCTGCGAGGACGATGATTCGGGTGATTCCGGGTCGGGACATGACAGTTTGTTCATACGAGTACCTATAATCTTCTAATGGTCATCAAAGGTTCATCTCTTGAAGAAGATAAATACAGGGGACGTTCATCATAGTACAGTTATCCCATACTAACATTCATCTTCAATTCACTCTTCACTCTTTAAATACATGCATACTATTCATAATCTAGAGTCGATGACCAATCGAATCGAGAAAAACAAGATTTGGAAGACGGGAAACGAATGAGTCTATTTTTGTTCACCCAACAAAACTAGGATATTTGTTCACTCTCCAATAAAAGCTTAATACGTGTCAAATTTATTAGTCAAAACCACTTTGAATATTTACAAACAATAATACTATTTGGCTCCCAAAAATTTTGGGTGATGCCATCTTCCATTATGTGGCATCTTGTCACGACCCGCTCCCGAATAATCGGACACGAGTCGGACACGCCCAGCCTTCATTGTTAGACACAATGAAGTAAGCTGTACCAATCTAGGGAAACTAACCAGATAAACATGAAAGTATAGAATCACAGCATCTATATAATGTGTCCCAACCAGAAAAGAGATACAATATCTGAAATTATTACAATTCAACTATAAAAGTCTGCTAGTCTCAATACATGGAAAGTAAATGGAAAGTACTAATGAAGCACTAGGCTTCTGCAGCCTCTAGGTCAGAAGCAGCTCCAGCTGGCTCAGTAGGGAATGCAATGTCCTGTCCATAGTATGTGTCACACAAAGCCTCCATCTCACCTATCATAACATATCCAGTCAGGAGCGGAGCAAAGTACAGTTCTAGGTAATGAACAATAACATCATGATATGAAAGTAAATGCTGAAAGAACAGGATAAGAACAAGGTATGTAAAGAACATGAAGAACATGAAATACTGCTATAAAGATACATGAAAGATCATGACTATGTAAAGATGCAGGAAAGATCATGACTATAGCTAATATCAGGATCATAAGAACTAATGTAAAAAAAAGATCCTGAACATGTGTGTTATAGATTTGAAATACTTCTATGATATGTGACCGGCTTGGGTAAGACCATGAAAGAGCATGAAAGATCCTGAAAGATCATGTAGGTACGGCTTAGGACCCGTGCACTGTGCGAGGCCTAAGCTAAAGATCATGAATAAGTATCCGGGTTTGGTCACATATCTAGAGTATTTCCCCACCCCAAGATGCAAGTAAGATCATGAAAGAACAAGCCAGAAAAGATCATGAATGTCGCAGTGTGTCAGCAATAAAGAACAAGAAAATGCACTGATCAAAACCATAGAATGTACTTGCCTGTCTCCGGGTGATCGAGAAAATGTAGTAGAGCTGAGTATCCTCCTGTTAATTGATTTACAGTTTGATAAGTCAACAAATAAAGGTAGGTATTTCTTAGTCTAGAAGGGTCACTAACAAATCTTTGGTTTTAAACTTGCTAACTCTAACCTTACCTTATATGAAATCAATAGTACCTAATCTAGACATGAAGTAATATATCACCAATCCTTCATTGTATTGTAGGTATCTAAAAACAGTGAACTTGAACCCAAGTTCACTTTACAAGTTAGAGTCTAAATTGGTCTATCTCAACATTAATATGAAACACAAAACTTATAGGATATAACTTAGACAAGAGTAATCAATGTGTAAAACTGACCAAGTATAAAGGTAATCATCCATTCAGTCATTTTAAAATCTGAACAGGACAGTCTAATATACAGTCCAACATACTCTGCATATTCCTGTCCAGAAGAAGGAACTAATCTATCTAATGCTCAACTAGGATTGATACATTTCAGTCAATATCAGGAGAAGGACTGATATTCTAGTTCAGGCCATATTCATACAGAAATTGGAAAGACATCCTAATTCTTTCACAGGTTTCAGAAAAACCATATACATGACTCAGTCCTAAAATCACTTGCTCACAGTCTTAACTTGTCCTGACCTGTTCTCCACGTTCCAATGGGGACTGATTAATGGTTTAGTCCAACCATCAGTCCTCAACACACTCTAAAATACAGTCTTAACCAGGACTTAAGAAATAATTGAAATACCAGTCTACACTATGGAATTCCTAAGTTCAATTGAACCTGTCTTTACCATTCAGCCCATAATCTTGCTGGAAATCCGTCTGTCAATACAGGGACACCCATTTACATGCTATCTCGAATCCTCATCCATATCCTGCATTACCTCCAGGGTATGTATACTCACACAGGGCATGATATACATTCCTCCAATGTAGTCCAGTAGGTTTCCAAATCAACCCCATGCCTCAACCAGAACATAAACAGTCCAAAACTGATATCATTCCTATACCCTATATCCTGGGATATAAACCTTGGGTTAAGAACCATTTTAACCTGGACTTCATATATACCAATCCATATTAACAGGGAAACAGTTCAGAAAGTGCAAGAACAGTTCATAAAACTTAATCAGAAATCACTATATCATTTAATGAGAACCAAATGGATGGAAAAATAATATGGAGTAAAATTAGGTAACTCAACTCCAAGTGTTCACAGGAAAAAAATAGTTCAACAGCTACTGCACTTATTTCCTACTGCTACTTTAACCTAACAAGTTCAGTTCAAAAATCAGAGTTCTCTCCAGAGGGCAAGGTTACATACAATGACCAGGACCTTATCTTGATACGGGTCCTGATACCAAAATCTTTACTAAGCCAGACATGAACTAAATGCCAAGTTCATAAATTAGCAATTCTCAGGAACACTCGCATACATCTGCCATGTAATCTACTCTTGGAAATTTAAGACTATACTCTCAGTCCTCAATAGGATATGCCCATATCACCTCACCAGGTAAAACATAACAGTTTATAATAACAAAAATCAGTCTCACATAGCTATTAGCCATAACCACCAATTCCCAGGTTTCCCTGTAAAAGAACACATTAATCCTGGAAGGACTGGTATGATCCAGTCCACAAAATGGAACTGATCTCTAAGGTTTAGTGAGAAGGTTCTGATGCATTCAACTACAACCCATTTAGTTCAGGATTTTTCAAACAGTAGGTTCAATCAACTGCTGTACAACCCATTTTCCATTCCTATATGTGCTTATCAAAAATCAGTCCCAATGTCCTATGCATTCAAACCTACATCATTAATCTTTACTGATACAACCTTGCAACCCATTCAGTTCAGGGTCAGTTTAGATAATCTTAAGTCAATACTATTATGAATCCAAAATAGTTCCATAGGATTTCAATGACACATCATGACCTAACAGTCAAGATGCAGTTCAATACGATTGATTTCAGCTAAATCCTAAAACAGGACACCCAACTTCCTACTGTTACTGGAAATAACAGAACTAAACTAAAGATACTCTCGATCATCTACTGTCTATGCAACTATTATGATCTGCATCGAGTAATTACCTGAGTCAATAGCTCCTGAATCAGTGAAATGGCACGAGCTATTCTCCACCACACAATCCAACTTCCTTTGCAGCAATTGATCGAACACTTAACCATGAAAGAATCATAACTATATTAACTCGATGATAAACATAAATCGACTTGAAATTTGCATTGATTTGAACATCCAAACTACAAAGGAGTCGATTGATCGATCAGTACCTTGATTGATCCAAAATGAGGAGAAGGAATTGATCGAATCAGTGACTTGTTCACCAAGTCCAGATCTGATTAAACAAAGGAATTTAATAGGATGAATCGATCAGAAACTTTTAAAAAGTGATGTGCTCTGTCTTACCAGAGTTCATTTACAAGGACGGAAAGATCGATGAACTCATCAAGCATGACGAAGTGCTCTGGATCCACTGCTCAGTCGTCGAGGAGGATGCTTCTAGCTCACAGCATGTGGATGAACGAGGACTCCATTGCTTCGATGCTCCTTGTCTTCATGGTTGATCCTCGATTTGGGATTTGTCTCAGGAAAATGGTGAGGAAGAGAAGAGCAAAGTGAAGGGGTCGATCGACCGATATTTATAGGTTAGCTAGCGTGAGGAGGAAGCAAATAGTGGTGGAAATTTCCTCCTCTGCTCCTCTGACAATTCGGTTAGAGGAGAGAGAGTGCACGTGGCCGTTAGGAATTTAAAATTTGAGAGCTCGCGCCAGGGATTCTATTAGAAGAGTAGGGAAGAAATATTAAACTGAATCAGGGTTGGTTTTAAAAGCACTTGTTTGGGCTGGCAGTGATGGCCCAACCCTAGTTTGGGTTTTAAATGGGAGTTAGCCCAAAGAAGAATAATGAGATGATTAAAAATTGAGAATATGACTTCAAAATAAAAAAATAATTCCCAAATCATGACTCAAAATAAAAATTTAAATTTCTGCAATATTTCAGAAAAATGGAGTTACACATCTGATATGACAACTGACATGGCAGCTGACATGTCATATTTTAACCCAAAAAATTAAATACCAATTTTTTTTTATTGTTAATGTTAATTCTAATGGTAATTTTAATTTAATGTTAATATTAATTTTAATTTTAATGTAATGTTAAAATTAATGTTAATATTAATTAATATTAATGTTAATATTAATTTTAATGTTAATGTTAATATTAATTTTAATTTTAATGTTAATGCTAATTTTAATTTTAATCTTAATATTAATTTTAATGTTAATGCTAATTTTAATTTAATGTTAATATTAATTTTGTTGCTAAAGTTAATATTAATGTTGATGTTAACTTTAATATTAATTTTAATTTAATATTAATTTTAATGTTTAATTTTAATATTAATTTTAATGTTTAATTTTGACATGTCAACTACTATGTCATATATCATATAATGTGAGATGATATCATCCAAATTTTTGGGAGTCAAATAGTATTTTTGATTTATAAAACTATTTTCAAAGTGGTTTATAATGAATAGAGTTGACACATGTCAATATTTTATTAGAGGGTGAACAAATATTCTAGTTTTGTTGGGTGAATAAAAATGAACTCAGGGAAGGAATACAAAATAAGTTTGAGTGGTGGTGTAGATTAGAGCATCATTAGTACGGTCCATCCCATTTTCTAGATTCTAGATTTAGAATGTAGGAGCTCATTTTGTAGAATAATAAGTCTCATCCCTACTCCCAATTTCTACAATTTCGGTCCCAACCCATCCATAGGTGCTAAGGGTTGGGCCTCCCAATTTCTAGATTCTAGATTGTAGAAACTCGTTTTGTAGAATAGTAAGTTTCAATTTGGAGCACAACTTTCTAGATTCTGAACTTTATATTATTTTTTTCCTACATTAATTTTTGACCACACAATTTTTGCGACGGGAGCTCACTTTATCATTTTCTACTATTCTCATACAAACCCACATTTTACATTTACCTTTTCTTTCTTTTTTTTTAATTTTGGGCTCTAAATTGCATTGGAGAGTCCCAACTACTAATGATGCTCTTAGAATCAATCACAGACAGAGGGAGAGAAACAAAGTGCGCCCACAAATCTCTGTCATCACTGGTTCCCCCTTCACCACCACCAGAAACAGAAAAGGGACCACTTGACAATGATCCTTCCTTCACTCCTCACAGTTCTCTCCATCACACGCTATTCTCACTCTCGAGGCTGTTGCTGTACGCGCACAGCACCTTACACTTCACCACCGCGACCCCACCGCCAGTGACGGAGTAGACGTAGAACCCCGGCGACACCATCATCCTCACGCTGACAGGAGTCAGCCGCCTCACCTTCTCCCCGACCACCACGTCCTCCATGTAAGCCCCGTCGAACGCGGCCCCTCCCTGCACCTGCAGCACCGGCACCGCCGGGTGGGCGCACCGAGCAAGCAGGCTCACCATCCACACACCCTTCGCGGCCATGAAGAACGCCTGCAGCAGGCTCTCCGGCCACGCCCGGGCCCACCCGAGCGTAGCCACCACTTCGCTCATCTTCCTGTCGCAGAACCGGCTCAGCCCCTCGCTGTAGTGCTTCGTCCCCCTGGTCAGCACCTCCTCCCACGTAATCCCCCGGACGGCTTCGTAGGCCGCCCGGCTCGCCTCGCACCTCCCGGCCGGGTCGAGGATTGAGCTCTCGTCGCACCTCTCGAAGTCGTCGTAGAAAACGCGGTTGAGCGAGGCCTCGACGTGGGCCAGCGGGCTGCCGCCTCGGCTGGCGAGCGAGCGCGCGGACCGCGGCCCGCGCGGAGGAGACCGCCGAGAGGAATGAGTCCGTCGGGAAGGGGACCGTCTTGGCCAGCAGGTGCGAGTCGAGGGAGGATTTGAGGTCGAGGCAGTAGGACTCGAGCTTGGTGAGCTTGCGCTCGAGCTCTGACACCGACTGCTTGAGGCGGGAGGCCTCCAGGAGGGCCTCGTCGCGCTTCCGCGTGGCGTTGATGAGCTTCCGCGAGAGCTCCGCTGCCGCAGTCTTCCAGTACTTGGCGTCGGCGTCGGAGGCCGGTGCGGGTGCGGACGACACGGTGGTGAGGGTGGGGGTGGCGGTGGGCTTGGGGCTCTTACCGCGGGTTAGAGAGAAGAGGAGGGAGTGTAACTTGCTTCCGGGGCTCTTGAGGGAGGAGCTGATGGTACTGTCGACTGGCACGACGGTGTTCTTGTCGCGGGACGAAGGCCGGCACTTGTTGCAGAGGACGGAGAAACTGCTCTTGCTGCTGCTGCTGTTGGCGGTGTTGTTGCTGGTTTCTTGTGGTGGAGTGGAGTCGGCTGGTGCTTATATGGAAATGCGTCGTCTTCTGACGCTTTCTTCGTTCGTTCTGTCTCCCCTCTTCCTGCACCGCCATCTCCGGAACCTGTTCACAAACAAATATAAAAGCATTATCATCAGTAACTACTCGGAAGAAATTAAGGGGTACTGCCTACATGGTTACATACTGGAGTGAAGATAGGGGAGCGAGGAGGAGGAGATTGGCGGGAACTAGAAGAGGAGGAAGGGGAAGAAGGAGAGGCCATGGAGGAGCACTCGACTCTATAGAGAGTTGAGCTGCAGCAGCTTCTTATTTTTGGGGTTGCTTGTTGGTCATGCCACGCTAAGCTATGCTATTGACACAGTCGGGTTCAGTCCAGCCGCGGTCACGAGGAGCACCGGATACTTTTATGGTGGAATAAAATATTATGGTGGTTATCTATCGAGAGGAGGTGGTGGTTGGGATGGGTGCGAGCATTTATGGTATAGGTATGAAATAAATAGCTTGGGATCTATCTAAATCTACTTTCTTCTGCTTGCATTCTTTGCTGCTGTCCCTCCTTTTCTCGCAATAAATAGTGATGGTGCAACTCGTAACTACCATTTTGCCTTTTCTTCAAGATCCATCGGTACAGAAGAAGGGTAGCTACTGGTAGGGGTAGACGGGTAAATCGAATCGAACCGGACCAAAATTGAAGGTTCAGTTCAATTTTTGGTAAAACGGTTTTTTTTTTTTGACCTAGGTAAAGCGGTTTGAATTTCGTTTTTAAGTATTAAATAAATCAGTTTTTGGGTTGGGTGTCGGATTTAGATTTAGAAACCAGATCCGAACCGAAAATCGAATCTCAGTTCATATACAAAGAAAAAAAACCTAACATATACCTAACTCTTTCTCTCTCCACTCTCCAAATACCGCTGCCTCTCATCCTCTAGAGACTTCTTCCTCTCCCCATTTCTCCAAAGACCTCTCTCTCCCATTCTCCAGAGAGAAGTGGTCTTCCTTCCGGCCGTCTCTTCCTCTTCCTAACCTCTTCATGTTTCTCGACAAGTGTCTCGAGTATCATTCTCTTTCTCTCGACTCTCGAGTTCGTCGACGGCCGGTGAGTCACGAACTGTTGGAGTCGCTTTCGTGGCTTTTCCGTTGATTGAGACTCACCAACTGTCTCAGAAATCCAACCCAAGCTCCTAACCCTAAGTAAGTACAAGTAATCTCACATTTTTTTGGATTTTTTTATATAGATCTTTGATCGTTCATAGTTATACATATACATATTGTTGCTTTTTTTGTTTAACTTACTCACTTCCTCTCCTCTTGCAAGGGATCAATATAAGTGGCTAGAGGAACTTGGATTGCTCTTCCCAAAATTTTGTACTGATTTTTGTTTAACTTCCTCCCCTGTTCTCCAATGTTATAATGTAGTTATGTCGAACAAATTAACTTCTCGACTATCCAAACATCATCTAAAAAATTAATTGTCCTTCAATGTAGGAGATTATGTTTTTGGATGTCCATGGGACTGTTGAATGCACAATAGAGAAAGAAGCAAACTTGATTTGGCTTACTGATCCTTTTGTAGATTGCGCATACTGCAGAGTATGTGATACCAAGTTGCACCCGTGTTTTATATCACTACAAGAAAATGCATGTTCAGCGACATAAGCAATATGTAGTAGAAAGTTAGATTTGTGGCGCAAAAGTGTTTCCCCGACATATATGGCTATGTCGCATACATGTCGTAGTAGCCTTGTTTGGAAAAGTTTTTGGCGACATTAAATAGCACATGTCGCATAATGTAAGCATTTT